>JAQFYZ010004680.1:0-10657 GCA_034695085.1 Cylindroiulus punctatus | reverse complement strand
ATTACAAACTCACCCATAGTTTAGAATAACATTACAAACTCACCCATAGTTTAGAATAACATTACAAACTCACCCATGTTTAGAATAACATTACAAACTCACCCATGTTTAGAATAACATTACAAACTCACCCATGTTTAGAATAACATTACAAACTCAACCATGTTTGGAATAACATTACAAACTCACCCATGTTTGGACTAACATTACAAACTCACCCATGTTTGGAATAACACTGCAAACGCAACCATGGTTTCAATGACTTTACAAAACTCCGCCGTGTTTGGAATGACATTACAAGCTCCACCATGGTTTGAATGACATTACAGACTCAACTATGGCTTGAATGATATTACAAATTTAACCGTGTTCAGTATGGCATCACAAACCATGTTATCATGTACAACGGTATCACAAGCTACAATGTCCGGAATGTTATCAGGAACGCAAACATGTTCAGAATAGAACCCGAAATACGGCCATGTTCGTCATCAATCTGAGGAACCCCGAGAGCCTCGCGGATATAAAAGTTGGTGCAACCGTTCCGCTATTTAATGGCAAATAATACGGAGGTCTATACAGTAGCGTTCGGCAAACATTGAGACTCCGCAAAATGAATGGTGCACATCAGAGGCAGATGGAGAAGCGAAAGTGGATGAAAAAGAAGTACGATTACGGGAGCGCTGAAGCTTTGAATTAGTCGCCTTTTTGGAAGAGCAAACCGGAGGAATTGGTGAATTTGGTTAAGAGTAGAAATCGAATTTCAGAAATTAAAGCGAAGGGAGAAAGAGGGGGAGAGCAAAGAAAAAGGCAGTTCAATTAAGGTCGAAGGTAATTAAAGAAACACCGAGGCGAGGCATTTGTCGATTTGCTTCTTACTCAAACCCATTACCTTAAACTCGTGTTTACGCTGAATGATGTTGGGCTGCAGGGGGAAGGGCACACACGAGCCATTCCATGAATGCCATCTTGGAGGACAGGCTGATTACTGGCAACCAATGTTGTTGCGAATAAAACCATGCATGTTCCATATGCAACTTCGGACAACATGCTCAGAAACTCGTTTCTAAAACAATAGTGTCGAGAAAAGAGTAACACTGGGGAGAATGTATGAGCCAATCCATTTACGACAAGCATTTTTTTGCCCACAGTGTGTGAGCCATCTTTCTGGACATGTCAGAAAACATGTGTTAATTGTGGACGAGTTCAACGTTTGCCTTGCCATAAGAGGTTGCGCGTTGCATGACGGGAAATAATTTTCTATAAAGGGTTTTAACGAAGATAACAATCTTCGCAAACATTCACTAGACGACATGCAGCCACTAACGTGTTTGAAACGAGTTTCACCCATACCGAAGGTGTTCACAAATCCGAACGAGTTTCGACTTCCGAACTCGTTTGAAATCGCTCGAACGAGGCACAGGCTGAATATTCCTGGTTATGTAAACTAGTCCCAAAACGGATCGGGTTGAAAATAAATTCAGAAAACGCCTTCATTGGAAGCGAGTAGCAAGTTTTTACCGCTGCTTTTCGACCAGATTACAAAAGCGAACCGCGTTTGCGTGAAGCCTCCGTAGTTCCACAATTAAGACACAGACACTCGATCCATCGCTAATGGATCTTCGAGAAAGGGAATAAAAAAATGAACTCCAATTCCCCAATAAGACGCGAAGGAAAAAAACGCAAAAATTTGCTTTAACGCCGAAAATGTACTCAACTGGAAGCGGAAGGAGAAGACGAAAAAAACAACTAAAAGATCAAACATTTATCTAAGCACGCGTGTAGATCAGGCATCGCAAATACGCTTTTTACGCATTCTAATGTACTCAAAATTGATGCCGAATTTAACCTAAAGTGGTTATGGTTTACAACCTCTTTGAGACTTCGCAAAGGCGCGTGAAACAAGAGCGCGATAACAAAGGCGTCCTCCGCAGAGACTTGCCATCCACCGAAGGAAAATCAAATTGTACAAATTTCAGAGAATAACAAAGATATGTCTCTTGGGTGACCCCTAGCGCCGCGCTGTATAGGAAAAAGCAACCGGCTGCCTGGTGGTGACACGCTGCACAAAATACCCAGAATGCCCCGCTTCATAACAAAGCAGCACGGGCCTTGGGAGTTAATCCATCTAAGGTTTCTAACGACCACGAGCAAAGTAAAGCCGCTAAAGTTGTTTACATGACATTTGCAGGGATAGCAATGGTGCGTAAAACAGGTGTATACGCAAGACTTAAACGTTATTTCGAATTCTGCATGCAAACTGTTCACATACTACAGTCTGTCCCAGAACGAAAGAACCATAGTAAATGATAGGGTGCAGCAATACGCGTTTACGCAAACAAAAATCGAATTATGCAGTTTTAAGGAGAATTTTGAGGAGTATTCCGAGGTGCCATTACACCATTACTATAGCCGTCTCGGCAAAAGAACGAACATTTTCACAGCCAATCAGAGAGATTCGGTTTATCTATGTACTGTTTCAGGAGTTTCAGCGGTATATGCTGCCAGGCTCGATATATATTACAGGATGGACGAATCGCAAACAGGAAATTGCATCCTATTGGTCTGAACGACGCCATTTTTTCGTTATTTTGCCGGGACTAGTATGACTGTACAGCGTATCTGTATTTCGTGAATCACAATTGGAAACGAGGGCTCAGTTTGGTACTGCCAGACTCTCCAATAACACCCTGTTTATCAATTTCAGTGCGCGCGACGAGTGAAAAATTAACCTTTGAAAGCGAAAATTTCTGCAGCATGGTTTTCCTCCCCTTGCAAAATTTCCGTGAATTTTTCCAAGGCATAGTGATATTTCGGATGGTAATAGGTTGTCACACCCTATGCACACGGTCCCAGGCGCTATCTCCCCGAACATGCACACCAGCCAGCGCCGCGCAGCGAGGAGCGCCATTAGCCACGCACCGCTTGGTGCGCCTCCAGCGGCTCGCACATTCGTTTTGAAACGAAGGCGAGTGGGATTTTTGTCGAAAAAGGACAAAAGAACCCGATGTAAAATTTAGGTTAAGGCAATTTTTCTGGTTGGGACGGAGGAGGGCAATCACTGCTAGCATCGCCGTTTGCAGTGATTGCCTACCTTCAAGGGGCAAGCTGTTGGGTGTCGCCATGAACTGTGGTGCGGAAGCGGAAGTTAGGGACTGTCAAATAAAGACAATAATAAACGATAGCATCCCCCACCGTCGACCGTGTAATGACCAACACGTGGCCAGTGGGCCGTAAATGGCTTCCCACCCCGAGTGAGTGATGCGCCTCCTTACCAAATTAATTTCCGATGCCTAATCACCGGAGTGCATGCAGGTACAATAAACTACGAAAGCTGTTATTATAATTCCGTGTTTGCCCGCCATAACGCCGGGGGTAAATTATTTTTGGAACCCGAGTGAGGTATGGGATCCGAAGCGATAGGCCTAAAGTCATAGCCTATCGCGTATTTTGATGGGGAAAAATATGCATTTAAGACCTAATTACAAATCGGGTTTCAAATTGAAAGCAACCAAAAATGAACCTCTACACTACATTTACATGCATGCGCTAAAATATCTTAGTCCAAGTCACTTTAGACGCGTGCTCACATCACATGCGCTTCATTTTTAGAAAGTGTAATTAATACGTAAGTCAGGATGTTTTGTAAGCTCCACACAAATCTATACCAATCAGAAAAACGCTGGCTTTATGGATTACACCCAACAACTACATGGTATTTGATTAGGTTAGGCTGCAGGGCATTGATTTGAATGGAACGCAACACTGACCTAAGTCTGAACAGTATGCATCTGTGGTTTACGATTTTTGGATGAAACAGAAATCACGTGCCCATCTCAAGTTAACTATGATTAAGGTGCATTACCCCGTTAATCGCAATTCGCAACTTTTATTAACTTGGCCGGTGTGCAGAACTTTGAATCAAACAATCCCATGCCAAGTCAAATCAAGTCGGTCAAAGTCAAGTCTTGGTTCACAAAAAAGCTTTGCGTGCATGTCCTCAAACGAAAACTTCTTCAAATATTTAAAAGTCCTGGTGCAATTGTAAAACTGCAAGAATATTTCCTGTGAGTTGGGCAAATGTCGTGAGATAATCAAAAAAAATTCCCAACGGTGTTAGCTGAGCATCGAAATTCAACGCTCTTTAGCCTAATATAAGCCGCCAGTTAAGGGGTGCGAAACCGGACCAAGAAGAAGGGTTGAGGCATCTAGGGGTGGGGAGGGGGGTTAATGGAGTAATAGGACGAGCCAAAATATGATCGGTGGGGCAATTAAATCCAGCTGAATTTAGGGGAAAATAAAAGCACGTCGTGAGCCCAATGTTTATAGAAATGAGCGCCACGTGTCAAATTCTGGCAACATCCACCCCCACCCCCTCTCCCCGCATATACGAGAGCCTAATAAAATAATGCGCCGAGCAGATCGACTAATTGACGGGCTTAGAGTAATGCGCGCTAGGTAATAATTAATTAGCGGAAGATTAAAGGCGGGGATTGTTTGCATGCAGTTTAGAGGGTGATCAATATTCATTTAGGAGCATCAAAAATGCTATGGGGTGGCGATTAGGGAGGGGAACACATGGGGATAACGGTGGTTCGGGTGACAGGAATCTAGGGGTCACTTCGAAAATGACCAACAAAGTGGGAGCCAGCGTTCGGCGTCATTACCTCATTTTTTAGTTAACTAAATCCACGACTAAATAACTAGTCGTTATTCAGTTACGTGCAACTAACAATTACAACTATTGTTATTAACCACCAATACGGTCAATTAAGCTTAACTGTTTTAATTGAGAAAAAATCAGTTGCAATGACAACTAACACCTAAGTGTATTCGAAATTGTTGATTGACAACTGAGAATATCATTTCAAATTGGTCTTTGACTATTGAGTTACGAAAAAGTTTGCAGAAACATTTCAATTGTTTTGAAGATCAAAGTATGTTGATTTAATACGTTTAGCTTGTTATGGAATCAATTTTAATTTATCAATCGACATCTTCGAATAAACTAATTCGTCGGTAGCTGCGACCAATTTCTTTAAACTAAAATAATCAGTTATTCAATCAAACTTTATAAGTTCCAAACATTAGGTGTGCATTAGTGACAACTACAACGACAGTTAAGTTGTTAGTTGGCACACAACTTATATAGTAGCAGTTTGCAGGTTTTAGTTGCAAGTAATCGTTGCGCACACTGGTGGGATCTAGCGAAAAGTACGACGGTTTACATGTTTGCAATCGAGCATCAATGCTTCCTTAACCATAATATAAACGCTGCGACGAAGAAAAAAGTGACAGTAGAAACAAAAATCATTTGCATTTACGACAGGTTCAAATCGACAATTGCAAGATAGGTGCAAGGCACCATCAACAGTGTGTCTACGCCTAGGGAAAAATTCCAGTTGAAGCCCCGCGTTCCCAGCGGAGAATTCATCTTAGTGACCCTAAATTCCTCCTAATAGCCTTTTCCAGCTGATGAAACGGCGAGGACGCATCACCCACCGGTGACCACCGGTCAATTTTCCACGTGGAAAAAAGCTGCAGGTCGGCGTAAATCCGCGTTAAAGCCCATGCCTTTTGTCGTGGTCATCCCCAGCGGACGGCAGTGCGGGCATCATCGGAAAGTGGTCATCAAATGACCAATCTGCCCGGTGGGACACCGTGTTTTACTAGCTCCACAGTTGGCGGTTAGCGTTGATAGAAAAGCAATTTATCACGAGAAATAACCTTCGCGGGCCCGTGGCCGTTGAAGAGGCGCACCAAGATGGCGGCCAACATGACGCCCAAAGAAAGCAGAATTTCTCGGCGCTGATGGACTTTCAATTAATGTTCGACGCGATTCCGAAAATGCAGCCGCCGAACCTAATGCCTGGCCATTTTTGTTGCCAGATGAAAGTAGGGAAACCACGTGACAAGTTTCGCGGAGCCGCTTTAATTGAGTCGCGCGCCAATTACGTGCCATCGTTTGGATCACCGAGCGGAAATCAGGAGGTCAGAGATCATCGACAGACGCATTCATCAAAACACTGACGTGATGCAATGAGTAGCAAATCGATGGCGTTCCTACAAATCTATCAGCGACGCATTTGCTTCAACGGCCCTCTAATGTGCCTGCAAGTGCATGTTGACTATAGATGCAACATTTCCATAGATGAGTGCCACAGAGGACAGCAGACAGTCTCCGATATAGCGAGGCGTGCAGCAGAAGTCTAAGATCATGCGAGAGTTTTGGTGATCTTCACCAGGCACTTAATAAAGAGATGGACTTGTGCTGATTGGTTGCAATCTCACACAGCAATGACCACAGCCCAATTGAAATTAAAGTAGCCATCATAACCAAATGATCATAACAGCCATCCTGATCAGCACGTTTGTTCTTTCAACCAGAATAATTCCTCTCGCAGTCATTCCCCATCCTAATATGTTATGGATAAGTCAAGTTATGAACGTCGGTTGCCAATAGGAATGACTATTTTGCAAGTTCTTTTGCAAATGGAAGTCCCAAGTTCGATCGCGATATCTTGAGTCAAAATATTGAAATTATCGTGTTAAGGGGGGTTTGAAATGTGGCCCGCTCAAGAGATATCAGAAACAGCACCAACCCAGTCAATGTGGAATCTTTTCCCAAATCCTTCCCTCAAATACACATAGAGATACAAGTGGGTTATATGGTTCAAGCAGGTGGGCAGTCAGGGGTCACTTCCCCAATTCCCACAAAGGCAGAAAGGTCGTCTTTAACACCATTCCATTTTCCAGTTTTCAATCCATTGAATTTTCTCGTATTCAAGCCAGCAAGCAAAGAGTAGGAAGGGGGGAAATGGCGCGACAGCCCATCAGTTTTTCGCCGTCCATGCATTTCCCTTTTCGTTGGCATCGACTGACCACTGGCTGCATAACTGGACGTCGAGGTGATTACAGACCGTTCGGCCATATAATGGCCGGGTCGCCTTTTTTGGTCACCTTAATGTTTAATGCCAACGTCATTCACGGCAGTTACTTTTCTTTTCCCCCCATTTCGGTGAACGTGGCGTGCGGCGAATGACCAACGTCCAGCACATTGTCCCATTTTCCATCCTTCCCCCATCAAGACGTCCTTTTATTTCTGGCCCTTTTTCCGCCACGCAACATCGGACATGTAGGCGGACGAAATCTCTTTTGAATGTGTGCATAGCAAGAAATTGCCATTTTCCCCCCAGTTTTTGGGGGGAAGGTCCAGATTTCAGATGCCCCTTGGGATACCAGACGCGAAATTTCATTTAATCGGGTCTTGGCCAGCGCAGCTGAGGTTAAATGTCAGGCTCCAACAACCACAAGAGGCATTTGTTTCTCCGCTGAAGACGTCTCCGCGAAAACGAATAGCAAAGTCAAGGAATCCCGAAATCTGAATTTTTTTGATAATCCTAGGCAGTTTTCGATTTAACACCTTAGGTAGAAATTAATACCAAAGCAAATGGAAAACTTCTGTATATCCATATGCATCGAGCTGGAATTATACCGCAAAGATTCACGGGTCAACACACAGATGCCACCCAATATGAGATTGGTGCTTTGATTGGTCATTTATTAAATGATATTCTAACAAAATTGACCACGTTTACACGCACACTTAGCTGGAAGTAAGCCAACATCAGAGTACACTGCGAATTTAACCATAATTCAATTCATCAGGTGCATTTGAAAGTCTGATGGAACTAAATTGCAGATGAATTTTCAACTTGGCACTTTTCATAGAAAAAGGATCCTTTCAAGATGGGTTTTCGAATTTAAGATTACATGTTATGTGTATCTTTATCTGTGTCATTTTAGGCTGCAGTGTAGTCATCATTTGCAAATATAATTAGTGTACTCCTTGTATAGTCAGTTCAACATGAAGATTCCTTATATCCTAAGGCCCATACACAGCAAGTGGCAAAATCTTTTGACTCGCCCTGTACTTGGCATACCCTTAAGTACATGGCCGCAAAGTTGATATTTGGGAAAATTCCCACGATTACAGCGCATTTCAAAATTGCTCGGCATGACTACTTCTCCGAAATTTCTTCAACAGAACACGCTTTGAGAAATCTGCAGGACTCCTGACCGAGCAGCTCTAGATAAAACCAAGGTCCAGGAAGAGGTCATTCTCCGCATACAAGAAATCGACAAAGTGACGGACACGATAAGCGGCCATCGACCAGCATCTCCAATCCCGGTTCACATATTGGCAGTTGTAAAAAAACCAAAGGGGAAGAAAACGATGGACGGGAAGGGTACGAGGCAAACAACAGCAGCAGCAGCAGCAGCAACTCCGAATCAGATCCGCTGGAAATATAACTTCCATTATCAGCAGGCAGAGCTGGGATTGGCGGCGAGCGAAATGGCGTTTCTATTTGCGCAGCCACCAAAATGTGCTTTTGGCCACGGTCCACTGCGCAATTGGAATTCAGAGCAAAAAGCCAACCGAAGAGGAAAATACCAAAAGATCAATCCCACCGCCCCTCCAATCCCAGAACGGATTAATATCAATGAGCGCGAGATGCAATTTCTCCCTTCTTCCACAAAATCATTTATTTGTGATTCGGTAATTCTCCCCCTCAAATGAGCTTTTCAAATGCCCTGACTTTTCCAGCTATTATAACAATTTTTCCTGGCCACCCCGACCACTGAACAGGTAAAAAGTTAACACACCATATGCCAAAAAGGGTTTTTACAAAACCAATTGTAACCAAGGTCAATTTTCAACATTTTAGCATGAAAGAGGCTAAAATTTAGCTGCATAAAATTGTCGCAATAGATATTTTTTCCCGATACTGTTGGATGACAAATGTGTTGTCAAATATAAAGTTCGGCCCCGCGATCCGCATTACGCCGATTCGTACTAACTTTTGCGGCGCCGTGTACGGCGAGCGTCACCAAAAGTTCCCCCTTGATGCATTGCGGAAAAGCAAAGTTTTCTTGGGGGGGTACCAGAACTTTCCCAGAGGCAATTACCAACTCTCCTAGGACATGCCTAGGCAACCCGTAATTGCCATTTGTGTAGGCGGCCAAGAAAAGCCCTTGCACCCGTTTGAACGTTCGGAAAAAGGTGCAAAGTGCCTTGAACAACATATTTATCAAAATGTGACAAATGTGTTTCAGAGCACTGCCAAAGTCGAAGGCACCACCAAACCCTCGAATAATAATTGGTGCAATTCCCGCCATTAAATACCGGACGAGAACTTCTTGGGGGGTACGTTACAAAACGCGTTTTCTGGAGAGAAAAATTTCCAAGACTGCGCCGAACATTGTCGACAAATTGAGGAGGGCTCAACAGATGAAAGAAAAGGCCTTGGGGGGGTAGAGCGCACCGAGTATCAGTGGCAGCACACGGCCGACTTAATCGAGATGGTCCCAGCGGGAGCGGCAATGTTGTCACTGCCATTTTGTCTCCAGCTATATATTCGGCACGAGGCCCCCAAAACGCCTCATCCGCTCATTGTTCCGCCCCCGAGAGACGAATCAGCAACAGGAAAACACGAGGACGGAAGCAGCGAGGGGCCGATTGGCACAACAGGATTACAGCAGCTGCCAAAACGCCTTTTGCGCCGCACACATAGGGCCTTAAAAAGCCCACGCCGATAGATTGGCACGCTCTCGAATCGAGATTAGCGCCGAGATAATCGCCGGATTAGAGATGAACGGACTCGGGTCTTACCTGTCGATGATGACTGGATCGGATGGAGTCTCGTTTCTATTGCCACAACTTTTCTTATCACAGCAGCGACTGGAAGAAGTAAAGCAAGAAATCAGTAAACTACTATCAACATTTGAGAATGAGTGTTTTTGGGCTATTTGAAATTTGTTGGAGTTCATGCAAGGCGTTTCCAGGCGTCTAAAAAGACGAATGTCTGATCTACTAGATGCTTCCTGAGAAATAACAGTTTGCACAAATCTGAATTTGGAGCAACGGGCATTATTAAAGCTTCACGTGCGAATGTGCATTTTTTCACAGGCCCAAAAGTAGGAAATAATTTTTAGCACGGCGGCGTCTACAAATTTTTCAATTAACTTAATTCGCTTTTCAGCCATCCCATCATCCGCGCCGCGCCAAAGTCATATAATAATGCAATTTCGTAGAAGAGCAAAACGCCATTAAAACTCCAATTAACGGTGGAATGTTTTCGAGCAGTGCTACACGACGCGTTAGCAGCGTGGGTGGATTTGGCGCGGAATTAGCATATTCGGAAGACGGATGTTTTTGCAGTTTTTCATCGCTGCATCCGGATGCCTTTTTATTCAATTTGAAAATTTCGATTAATTAATTCGTCAAGCTTGACAGCAATTAACGTAATGGCTGCGCTTCGCTTCCACCAAACAGGAAAAGCAAATGGCGAACAAACATTGTAATGTACACAATGTTATCGAAAAACAATGGTGCAGTTATGATAGTTCGACGATCTAACTGCACCCTGTATTTAACTAGTCGTAACGTTCGGTTAATGCCCATTAGCACACACGTTTATTTATACACATTCCAACGCCTCAGTGTGGGACCAATATTTTTTTTTTTTTTTTTGAAAATCATGCAGGTTCATATACATGTACGCAAGTTACGTAAGGTACACACTCTTAATTCCCAAGACGTCAAATGGCATCTTAAATGTCAACATACAACTTAAATCAACATGCATTGGCATGT
>JAQFYZ010004679.1:0-10659 GCA_034695085.1 Cylindroiulus punctatus | reverse complement strand
CAATAGAATTCTGTGGGAATTCTAACGGAATTCAAAGGCTGTGTACACAGGAATTCAAGAGTGGTTGCCCCCTCGGTACTAAGTTCCTTTCAAAATAATTATAACAAACTTCTTTGACAATAATTTACCAAGTTTCCTTGGAAATAATACCAAGTTTCTTTGAAAATTAGACCAAGTTGGGTTTGGAAATTAGACCAAGTTGGGTTTGGAAATTAGACCAAGTTGCTTTGGAAATTAGACCAAGTTGCTTTGGAAATTAGACCAAGTTGCTTTGGAAATTATACAAAATGTCTTTGGAAATAATTATATTAAGTTATTGTAGCTTCACTCAAACAAAATATAACAAATTTCTTTAAAAATAATTTAAAAATAATAACACGCTTACTAAAATTTAACATTTTTAATTTTATTGAGACTATATCATTTCAGAATATTTTTTCAAAGAAGATAACGTAAAAATAACTTTGAAATTATAATTCCCGTTTATGAATTGATATCGACCTAGACATGTTGTTATCTAAAACAAAAGCATTGAATCAATAGCAAAGTATAAACAATAGCTGATACAAATATTCGCAAAATGCACAACAATGATGAAATTTATGATCCGTTTAAACCTTGCCATTTTTCTATTTCATGAAGGCGTTTTTTCTATAAAAACACCTATTTGTATCGTCTGAAGTGCATAAAGCGTAATCTTTGGTAAGTTATGGGCCCTCCATTAATTCTCGAAGACAGCAACGACTTAAGTTTGGATTACTGTCTGCATCGATTTGCTCACAGATGACGTCATATGTTTGCTGGTGGAGGGAAGACCATAAAGTCTTTGGCATCGTTGTTTATGTCTTAAACTTCAATTTTATATCTGAAAATCAGTTATTTTGCACTACAAAAACATCACATTCCTGAATCCTTCAGACAATCTAGTCTGAAAATGTTGTATTACATGGCAAAGAGGACATTGATGGATATAAAATATTTACCATGACTGTGGACATCTTGTACACAGGTGTATGGAAGTAACATGTAAGAACAACAGTGTACATTTGGCAGTTGTTAGCTAATGCATTGTTTGCACTCTGTCAACGTTGAAGATTAAGGCTTTGGCAAAAGCGAAAAAAAGTTATTTCTGTCAAAACAACATCTTCTTGATTTCCTCCTTCCCTTTGTCTTCAAAGATGAAATTTCTTGTTGGTTGCCAGGAGTAAAAGGGCTTTTTTCCCTTTTACGAGCTAGTCTCTCTCTCTCTGAGCTTATTTTTATGAGCTCAGCTGACTTCTCATTAAAATGGCAACCGTCTTTTTGCTTTTCACACTCTTTGCTTATTGATGGCACTCCTGGCCAGTGGCCATCATGGATGCTGTAAGGCACTTCCGGTGCTAGAGACTGCCACTCGTTTCGAAATGGTTGGGATTAGTGGCGATGACTGTGAGGCGAAATGGTCCCTAACAATGGCGATTTCCAGAAAAGGCTTTGGGCACGTTATCAAAGAGGAAATGAAGAATCTCGGTCATGTCGAAGAAATCTGGAAATTTTCCATTTAAATAAATATTGAAAGACATGAGAAAGGATAGGGAACATGGAAAATGAGGCTGGATCCTTCATGCATGGTCTTTCACAGAGAGTATGGGATCTTCCACCGTGAACGTGGGAGATCTTTCACATAGAACATGATAACTAACAGAGAACATGAGTTCCTTCACAGATGACATAGTTTCACTGGTAACGTGTGATATTGTACAGAAGACATGACTTCATCACAGGGGAAATGGGACCTTTCTCAGAGGACATGATACCTTTCTCAGAGGACGTGTTACCTTTTTCAGAGGACATGCTGCCTTTCTCAGAGGACATGATACCTTTCTCAAGGAAATGTGTTCTTCCTCAGAGTAAAATTATGCATTTCACAGATATCATGACTTTTTCATGGAGGAAATGTGTTCTTCCTCAGAGTAAAATTATGCATTTCACAGATATCGTGACTTTTTCATGGAGGAAATGTGTTCTTTCTCAGGGTAAAATGATGCCTTTCACAGAGGGAATGACTTCTTCAGAAAAGAAATGGGACCTTTCTCAGAGGAAAATGATACATTTCACAGAGGACATGACTTCTTCACAAAGGAAATGAGACCTTTAACAGTGAACATGACTTCTTCACGGAGGAAATGGGACCTTTCTCAGAGGAAATGGGACCTTTCTCAGAGGAAATGGGACCTTTCTCAGAGGAAATGGGACCTTTCTCAGAGGAAATGGGACCTTTCTCAGAGGAAAATGATACATTTCACAGAGGACATGACTTCTTCACTGATGGAATGACATCTTCGCATAGAGAATGACTTCTTCTAAAAGGAAATGACTTTTCACCATATTGTGGATTGATGAAATTGTGTAGAAATTCATTTTGCACAAATATTTGGACGTTCTCTTTAATAGAGGGGTCCAAACCCAAGCCAGAATCCAATCCCATCGCCCCTTGCCGCTGAATCTGATTAAGGATTTTACTTGACATTCTAGATAATTATACAGATTAAAGTGAATGATGTACCAGGTCGAGGGATGTTTAATTAATTAGCTGATCGGCATGTTAATTGGGCGTGCTTCGAATAGCATTTCAAACTCACACAACCGTCTAGGGATCCTCTTAAAGTGGCATAAACCTGTAAAGGGAAAACCCCTAAGGGATCAATTATTCAAAAATGGACCTGATTTCCTCAGCTAATACATATACACTCACTCACCTACACATTTGTAAAGTTCTCAGTTGCACTAGTTTCTTTAAGTCGGTATGAAAATTTAGTGAAACTAATTTAATTACTTCTATTATTTGATTACATTTGAATTCACACTCAAAGATACCGAATTTCAAAATGTAAATTACAAAGCATTAAATATACAGGGTGTCGGTTGCACTTTCAAGTCTAATCGTATTACTTAATCTAATGACGATCAATTTGTGACACCCTGTATTTAAAAATACAAAATCTTAAATAGTGATCATACCCAATCAGTTTTTTTGTTTTATTTGGACAATTTCATGCGTTTATTAGGCAAATTGATAATGTCAAGTAGATATAATATAATTTTTATATAATATATAGTATATAATTATATACTTAATAATAGATATAAAGAAAATAGGTGGCATACCTTGATGTAAAAAGTTTGCATTTCAACTCAAAACATGTAACAAAGATGGCGGAAGAGAACATGCACATTATCAAAAAAACATGCAATTCAGATAAATATTTGTAATAATGTAATATAGTGCATTTGTTTGATGCAAGAAAGCAGTAATTAAATTGGCGGAAATTTCCCCCAGGGTGTGTTAACTATACCAAGATTTTCTTTTGTTGTTTTCATTGTCATAAGTAAAATCTTTAGAGATCGTATGCAGCTTGAATAAAAACAAGTCTACCTTGTTAATCCAATTTTGTACATTAAAATGAAACCTAATTTGGCATTCTGCATTTTTATCTTGTCTTTATTATACGCAGTCGAAATTAAGATCGTCTACTGTTTTTCTCCAAGGTATTCTCAGATATTTTTCTTGCCTAATTATTTTTTTGGACGTGTTTGTAAAGCTTCTCTCCTCTCGTTTCTTAATTAAACGTTTCTGGAGAAGCGAAAATCATGCAAGATTTTTGCAGCCAACCAAGACCGAAAAATATTAATCCATAGAGAAACTCGTTTAATAAGATTCTGATATTGATTTACGCCCACCAGTTACTTACATTTCATTATTTTCCTCATTCAAAGCACGTCTTAATGAAAATTGTTTTAATTTAAACCCGTTTCGGGGAAGGTACTTAAATTGTCTTAATTTGTCAGCAGCACAATTTAAGATGAAAGCAAATTGTCCCAATTATTTTATTGAAACAATAGAAGTCAAAATAACACTTACCTATAAATGAAATGTTAACTCCACAATTTGAAAACTAATTTCAACATGCAGCGCTTTATTGAAACCACTGAAATCATTTATTGACACCCTGTATTCATTTAATTTATAAACATTCGAGAAAGCTGACTTTTTTATTTAAACATTTTATTGAACATATTTATTTGAAATGATTGAAAACCATTAGCAGAACATTTATTTGAAAAAAAGCTGATTCTTTTTAAACATTTTATTGAAACGTATTTATTTGAAGCAACTAATTGAAAAACATTGGCAGATCATTTAATTGAAAAATACTGATTTTATTTACACATTTTATTGAAACGTATTTATTTGACACATTTCATTGAAAACCATTGGCAGAACATTTTATTGAAAAGTGTTTTTGAAATGATTGAAAGCCATTAGCAGAACATTTATTTGAAAAAAGCTGATTTTATTTAAACATGTTATTGAAAAGTGTTTATTTTAAATAATTGAAAGCTATTGGCGGATCATTTATTTGCAAAAAGCTAATTTATTACAAAGTATTTATTTGACACATTTGATAGGAAACTTGACAACAGCTGATTTTTTTAAAACAAACATTTTATTTCAAAAACATTTATTTAAAACAATTGGTTGAAAACCCCTCATTCGGTCTATGCAGCTGTTTTTTACTAATGTTTTTATCGATTGTTTTTGCCAAGGGCAACCATTAATCGAGATGGTCTTACAGCACATCGTGGGTTAATTTAAGTGAAAAGAAATCCATTAGAAAGACAAAGACATCATTTATTCCCCAGCAATATCTGCTGGAGCACTTTATGTAGACGTCTGGAATGCGAGCATTTCATTTCCCTAAATATTTTTCAGCAAAATATGTTTGAGAACTTCATCCTATTTTCCCTTTGAGTTCATGCCTGAAATAAATCAGATGTGGAGCTTATTGGAAGGAAAAATTGCTTTTTTATCATAGCCCCTGAACGCCCATTGCCATTCGTGTCGATTGGTAAATCAATTTATTTCTGATAAACATATTCTACCCTGACACCAACATGTTTTCCCAAAATTGAAATTCTGGGCACTCGAGTGCTATTTGCCAAAATTTTAGGATGCAAGGACTCCAAATTGCATGAAATAAATAATGCAGCATTTTGGGAAATTTTGAAATGTGTCTCCTGTGTGATTGAAAAGATAACTTTTTCAATGATTTTCTGTCAAGTTTGACATTTTCTAATTTTTTTAGCAAAATTATCTTACCTTGATAGTGTCTGTCAATTCTAACCGACATTTGTATGCATTTGGTGGTGTTTATTATTTATTTTATAACGTAAAAGCAAAACCTCTAACAAAAACAGCTTGGTTAACTTAATGGTTAGTTTCTTATAAAGACTTCGGTTTACGAGTTTACATGTTAATGTACATTTAAATGATGTTCATTTGAATATGTTTACAGAATGACTTAGGCAATGGAAAATATATATGTATACTAAGAATATACTTGCATACTATATACATACTAAAAGCAAATTTTCTAATATGCTTCAAGTATATTATTTGACTCGGCATTCCAAAAATTGGTTCAAAAATTCATTCACCAAGCCAATCACATATAATTTTATGTAATTTAAATAAGTGCATAATTTAGGATACTTAATTTCTATAAATATTCTGTAGAAAGGTACTTTTGTTTATCACTTAACCAAAATCACCATATCCACATGAACTTGAATAACTTACTCAGATAAAGTATCTTAATGTTAACCTACTTACGTATACCTATACTTGAGTTGAGCTAACTTGATCATGAGTCTACAACCCACAACACCTCTAAAGCCAACTGTCCCCTGTAAATGTTGTCTAATTTTAGAGTTAATTTTTTCTTAATTTTTTTTTAAGGCAAAAATTACAGAAAATTAGAAGAAAATTGCAGGTTGAGGTCCGTTCTACTTTAGACCAGTCATACGCAGCATTAAATAATTAAGAAAATTAGGGCGATGCTACAGCCAGTGTTGCCAGATACTGCATGAAATTATTGGGGATTTTCTGGCGGCGCTTTTGCCAATGGACATCGTTTCCTGCACTTTCTTCTCCCTTGGTGGCGCTGCTCATACCTGAGAAAATTAAGAGATTGACCAGTGCACGTGGGTAGGATCGGAAAATTAGGAAAGCAACTTAAAATTAAGCCAAAAACTTACAACTAGACAGGAAGCATGATAGCAGTCCAAATTAGCTTTAAATTTAAATTTCAAACACATTTTTGTGTCACCCTGAAAACGAAAGTGTGAAATGCGTTAATATAATTTAGCATGGCACTAAAGGCTATCAATTAACCGAATTAGCATTTCCATCAAGTTTGATTTTTCCTTCAGATTAGACGTGGCAGTTGGCAGTTAAACCGTATTGGGCCTCCAGCAAAACAACATAATTGCTGTTAATCTCAGTTTCGTATCTTCTTCATCTACTCATTAAAACATGAAAAGATATTCGTTTTAATTCAGAGCAATAATAAGCATCTCCAAGGCGAGCTAAATTCACGCTTTTTTTGCTTGCAAGGCCCCTGAGAGACTTAATTCAGACCGTTTCGAATCGAAATAAATCCTGTTTTTTATTTGATATTAAATCGTTAATTCTCGTGTTACCTCCGAGGACGTGGCGCATCTCGTCTGAATAAATCACACGAAAAAATATCGATTAAATTGCAAGAAGGAACGAATTTTGGGTTGAAACAACGGTGGGGGAAAAAAAGAGGAAAAGCAACGTTGTTGAAAGTGTATCTAATGTATGAAACAATTTTGGGCAAAACAAGTATTTTCAAACTTGTTAGGAAGTGTTTTGAATGCATGGCTTAAATCCAGATTTGTGTCCACATTGAATCATGTATTAACATTTCGTTCAATTCAATACAACCACAGAAAGGTTACATCAGCAAGTAAGGAAAAAATTAAATGCAGAAAAATTGCTTCAGCAAAGAGATGCGTATTTTATTTAAAAGTGTATAAAACAATGTATATAAGTATTGGGTTCAACTAAGGCCACCTAAATATGATTACAAAATGAGTCAAACTAGACATACAATATCTGCGCTTTACACCATTGATGTGTGCAAGTTAGGTGTAATTGGTGTAATTTTCAAATGAGGATCAATTTCACTCTTATTATTGCGCGACATGATTACCCCACGTAGGAATATGCAAATAACGTGAAAACGTAATTGTATATTATTTTATTCTCTGTCAAATAACTATAGTGGCACAACGTTTCGGCAATCTAATGCCCTTATCAGGTGCTAAATTAAACAATTTTAAAAAAAGTAACAAAAATGATGAGTGCATTAGATTACCGAAACATTGTGCCACTATGGTTATCTGACAGAGAATAAAATAATATTCAATTTCTAATTTACCTGTCAAGAAGAAGGTAGTGTAGGAAAAGTTTCCATGTAGAAATAATTTATAGTAGTTTTAAGCATGCTATTACGTTATGTAAGCAATTCTTGAAAAACACCATTTACATGGACACTGCAATTGTTTATATTTGTTGCTTTTACCATTCCTTTACATCAGCAATGTTGCGTGGGAACCTTCGGGTTTAAACACACCCACCTGTTTTGGCACATTTTGTTTTTTCATTCGTCGAATGGATGTACTAATGCCAAATGAGTGTGGCTTCCATACGGTTTAGACAGGGTGTCATGCTGTGTTACATTTGCCAACCAATTAGCTCGGCAGTGTTAAACTGTGCCTGTCTCTGATCAGTTATGTCGGTAGTATAGGAAAAGTCATCTCTGGACCACTTTTGCTTGCATGGGAAACCCCAAGGCCCTATCCGGTTTTCTCCAGGGTCATTGCTGTTAAAGAACATCGAATGCACCAAAAGTAGATTTTGGCGTGCATAGAATCCTAGTGTAAATTAATTTTTTGTTTCTTTATGGGAGCCGACTATAACCAGGTTTGTTTTTAAAGTGCAAACATCACTTTGTGCCAATGAAGGCATATTTGTTTTTGAATTTTAGATATTTTCACGCTTTCATCCACCGGCACGTTTCGGGAATTAAATTTGCATCCTATAGCGAATCGCGTTTTCCAGTCCAAGTATTTCTGCCCGATTTCTCTCAATATTTTCTCTGGCTTGTGCTTGCATTTTCTCTCTTCAACCCCGGGGGATTCCATACACTTCAGGGGCAGGAAAATATCTCTCGAATTATAAAGTGAAAATCGCGTCAAACTGTTCCGGCAACACATGTTCTTACGCGATAATGCAAAACCCCTGGCGGCGAGTCTGACGCCCTCGATGGGCTGCCATTACACTCCTGACTGACATCGAACGGATTGGTACATATACCGAACCTAATATTTTTGTAAATGTCAGTGAAGATGATAAGCCCTTTCTTAAAATCGTTGGGGGTGACCTAGCTATGACGTCTTCATGCTTAAAAGCCTTTATGCCAAGTGCATGCCCATTGGAGAAGTAACACCAATGGGACATTTTGCAGTGTCACATAGTGTCAGCCTATGCCTACACGTCGACTTCAAAAATGCTAGATTCAAGATAAGGTACGAATTGCTTAATTGGCACTTCCTGGTAAACATCCTGTCCATTTCATTCATCACGGTTTCGATTTCATTACAAATTGAACATGCCATATCGCAACGCTCTTTCCCGAAATGGGAAATGCAGCTTCCAGGATGCAGAAGGCGTCGTGTTTGAAGGTTTCACAGCGGCTGCATTGCTCCTTTCGGGAAAGTGTGTATCGAAATTTATGAAATTTGAAATGAAATCCAAATAGCAGCGAGTGAATTGGACCAAATGTTTACCGGGAAGTGTCAATCAAGCAATTCGTACCTTATTTTTTGAATCTAGCATTTTTGTAGCTGCACATTGGTGATAGGTTGTCACCGCAGAGGATGTTGCAAAACGTAACTTTTCCGGTATGCATGAGATCAGTAAGAAATACTCTTTATTTTGTCACTTTCCCATTGGTAATGCCTACAATACAAATTTTTTTTTTAAACACTTAGTTTACAGGGCCAAGTTTTAGGGAATAATGTAGACCTAAAGCTTTTCATTCCATGTATTTGTTCATTGGGTACTAGCAAGGCCCAGCTTTCCTAACATCTTGTTGATAATGTGAGTAGGACTTCATGATCACCCTGTACATGCAATCCCATCACATGCAGAGTATAATTAATAGCATATATACATGTAAGCTTATATGCACAACTTTAGAATGTGGGATTTTAAGGAGCAACTCATCCCTAATGGAGCTACTTTTAATTATTTTTAATTATTAAACAGAAAGTTGTTGTTGCAATTTCAGAGTCTGGTCCCCCTCTGAGAGCACGATTAAACTTGCATTATTTATTTCCTCAAATCGTTTCTAAATGCAAAAATATATTAGTGGCTCTTAGTGTATTCAATAGAAAAGCAACGCCTATAGCTGTGTCTACTTAATTTCATTAAAACTGTTAGTTCATGTGTAGCATCTTGGCTGCTCTAATTTCTTGTCCTGGCTTTTGAGTGGAAATTAATGTAGATTTTTTTCTTTGTTTTCGTGCACACTTAAAAAATATGCATTGTAAATGAGCATTTTATTGCCTGTACATTTTCCCTGAAGAACAGCTCGCTGAAATTGTAATCAGGATTCGGGTGATAGCGAAGCTTTTAGCATTGTTTGAATTATCTTATTAGATGTAAACCCCTTGGGAATATTATGATGGCATAATCAAGTTGCTATCCCAAAAATTAACCGATTTTTTCCATGTTGAAATTATGAAGAAAAAGCCATTGTGGATCTAGTGTTGATTTCTTTGCATACACTGGCATATTTAAGACTTGGTTATGTAATTTTTTTAACTACCCTTAATTCATTACCAGCATTTATATGAATTTATAATGAGCTTTACACCCTGTACAATAAGTTTAGTAATTATGAGACACCTACCTACAGTGTACTTCGGATATGGATACTACACATTATTTCACAGACAATTGCAATGTAAAAATGGATATTTAAACCCTTTAAACAGGAAACATGTACATGATGTACTTGAATTGGCAGTTTTTAATACATTTAAAAATATTTAAAAAATTGAAGAATTTATTCACAAATTTTAAATATTTAAATTCACAGGGATGGGTTTTAAAATACTTGTGGAAATGTGGAAATGCTTTAAACTGGAAAAATAAACAATGAAATATACTTGAGAATATTTTTGCAACGTAAAGTTTAATATTGCCTTGGAAAAACTATCTTGAAAATATCTTGAATTCATACTATGTCCATATCTGGATATCTGCAATGGATACCTAAATCCTTTCAACAGGATACATGTGCATCAAAATGCACTTGATTTGAAACTCTTTAACATGATTTAACAAGTGTGTGTGTATTTGGGGGGCACAGTGCCTAAAAGGCTATATGGTGCCCGAGGATTTAACAAGTACATTTTAAAAATTGAAAATTATTCATAAATTTAAAACTCTCATTCTTTCCTCGATGTCTTTCCACTCAGAGAAATGGATTTTAAAATATGTTATGAAATTTTGTCTAAGTAATCTGTAAAATTAAAAAGTCAATTGTTTCAGAAGGTTTTTATAATGAGAACTTGATTATAAAAATATACATTACTGAAGGATTAAGGCATTAAGGATTTTATTTCATAGAAAATGGAATTTTGTGAACCATTATTTCTGAATGCTTTTAAGGGGGATGCATAGTTCTATGCGTAGCAGACGAAATATCCCTATCTCCATGCTAACTATAGGCGCACTTTTCC
>JAQFYZ010004678.1:0-10659 GCA_034695085.1 Cylindroiulus punctatus | reverse complement strand
TAATGTAGTTTTTATTTTATAGCTATAAACATCTGAAAATATGGGTTGGATGATGACTTTTGGTGCTCACAGTATGTACACTGTACATGTACATCGGATGTTGAAACAGTTTGACTATTTCCCAAAAAAACGTTGGGACATTCATCCTATTGCCATTCTAAGTTTTAAATTATCTTATCACCTACATGTACATGTACAGTAAAAAGGACCATATCGTATATTATAAGGACTTCTTTAGTCCATAGACATTTACATGTACATGTACATGTATGAATTCCTCCTGAGTGTTCGCAAAAGTTGCTGATTTTAAGGAATATCTTGATTAAAATGCGCATCAACCTAAAAGGAAGTCGAAAAGCATTTACTGTAAATATACTGTGATATAGTGAATGCAGCGGACACTTTCCTCTTACATTGGTCTCCACCCTTTCTGTACTATGGCTACATGTATATCTAAACTTATTTCAGTAGTCAGTTGCAATTTTCTCTATACAATTTCGACCTATTGTGATGGTTTTATCGGTTTCCCATAATATTTACTGATTTGCGGTGTGTGCCTTCTACACGCATCGAAGGATCAAAGACCCAAAAATCTTTCTCACATACATACATGTACATGTAGGCTGCGAAATAAAATAAACCTAAGCTTAGTTGCCATAGAAATGGCGTTATTTGTTGTTTTTTAAAGATCAGATTCCAGTAAAAAGAAAATAAAAATGAGAAATTGACGTTGTGTTTTATTGTGAACATTTAAACTGAGTTGATATGAAACTGAGTTGATAGCTTTCACTCTTTCTTAATGAGGCACTTAGCGACTGTCGAAACATTTCTTAAACAAATCCACAATTAGTTAAATTGGCGATTAAAAAAGCTTAGTCAATAGTTTTCCACTGTTTTTTCATTACAAGATGTTTTAATGAGGGATTAGTTTAAGTGGAATTAAGTTGTTGCAACCAACATCAAGAATGGGTTTGGGGGATGCAATTAGGTACAGAAGGAGACAGGAGAACAATATCGAACATGTCTAACATGTTGAAGGAAATCTGGATTTGTCAACTGAGCGTTGAAGTAAATAAAGCCTGATTGATAATGGGTTTTGTGCTAGGACTGCAAATCCAATATAAACAACCCTATAGGGCCTCTAACTCAATTAATATAGCAAAGAGACATTGATGATAAGTGATGAATGCTCGATAGTTAATCTTCTAGCTAACAATCATGCATGCACTTCACATGTAAGCAGTTGTGGGCAGTTGTGAGCCATTGATTTTCCTGCACAATTAGCCGAAAACAAAGGAAGATAGCGCTGGGGAGATTTTCATTACACTATCTAGGCTGGCATCAAAGCCAATCAAATCCAAGCGCATTCCCATTAGTCGATGGTCGAATTTCAACTTTTTGCCCCCAATCGTCAAACATTGTTGGTGAAATTTTCGTGAAACATCGAGGTTAATTATAAATTGGATTGTGGACTCAATAACTTTTGTGATCGGATTAATAAACATGTCGGGGGAAGTGCATAAACGTTGCCTAGACATCCACACTTTTAAATAATTCTGGCTAATATGAACAAATTTACGAAACTGTTATACGTTAATATTCAGATGCTATAAATACATGCATTCAATGTGTTATTTCAACATAACCTCGACTGCGTTTGGATGTACTATTGATAAGACCCTGCTCCAGACGTTCATAAAATGAAAATATACTGCAACTCTTAGTTGTCATACACTGTACAAACACAAGAATGGCACCCGTTTTAAGCTGTCGCAATAGCATACGAGCCTACGACTCGTTAGGTGAAGCCCAATTTTCTTACATGTACAGTGTACATGGTCTACAACTCCACATGGTGAAGCATTGTCTAATCTGTAGCACGGCATTGTCGTTTAACACATTACGATTAACAATGTACTTGTATATGACAACATCTGTACATGTGTCATTAGCAGCTCATTTACTCTAGCTAATGGGAAGGCATAATTTCAAAAAATTCTGATAGTCACAAAAATTTCGGTTTAAAACTTTTACTGAACTTCTTGGCGCAAATTGATTCTCACACTATTCCATGGTTTAACAACTCGAGGCCTAATTGTGCACCAGTTGATTAGCTGAATTATTCAGGCAGCAATAAGGAAATGCGCGTAAAAAGCAACGTTAACGAGACTGTTGGATGCAAGCTCATTCTGGTAGTGATGCCAGCATTAGGCGCATAAAGGCGAGAATTTTAATTGGCATTTAGTAGCATTCGTCCGCAGCCCTATGCTACGGCCTTCCCAACCTACAGCGAGTTCAATCAATATACACTCCCCCTTAAAAGTCGCGAAACTGCAGCGCTGCTTGGTTTACAGATGTCTGGGTCACAAGTGCATGGTGCCCTACATGTATGTACCAGAGCAGTAATTTCCGTACTACCACGGCAGTGTAGCCACATTACGGTGCTGCTGCCTACGGATTTACTTGGTGCAGAGCTGGCGTACTTCCCCTCGCATATCTAATTCGCTGTTTTCTGCTTTTCTCCAACAGGGAAACTATGGACTGCTCCTGAACTGCTGCGCATGCTCAATCCGCCGCCAGAAGGTACACAAAAAGGAGATGTCTATTCGTTCGCAATCATCGTACACGAGATAGTGTTTCGGCAAGGGCCATTCTATTTGGAGAATTTCGACCTAACGCCCCAAGGTAGATACCACCTCTCTTCTCTATCTTATCCTTGCTAATCCATGTTTGCCAGTGTCGGAATTCCGCTCCCATCGACCACCTGCGAGAAACTCTTTTGGCATGCATGCATGGTCCCGTTCATGCCTTTGCAATAATTTAGGACCAATTCGGTGAATAATTGAACAACGTGTGCGCTCGGTGTATACACAGGACGATGCTGGCGATAAAACTGCGTCAAATAACGATTTAGGGAGAGAGTGACCAACAGTCAGTCCGGATGACGACGGCGAAATCCGCATCGATTTCCGACTAACTAACAGCTAACGATACGCGAACTTCACCCATTCAACCAGTACGATTTTTGCAAACACTAATAATCGAGTCCGTCAGATACCGAGCCTTGACACTTGACCAGCCATGTCGGTGCAAGCCAAGGAACTGATCTGCAGCGTCACACCCAACGCCGTCACGCTGTCCGAGTCACGGATGCCACTGTGCTGCACTTTCGATTGCAATTATTGTAGAAAATCACAGGAGGACCAAATCTCGCCAAAAAGTAAGTTGAACGTCAATGATTTTGCTTTCAATTTTGTTTTTGCACAACGCTCGAGGCTGGAGCGTGTCGTTTCTTGGGAAGACACAATCTTGGTGTAAGACACGTGACGAACAACTTCTGCATGTGTTCTGGGCGTGGCTTTTTTAATTGACCAGTTGTGATGGATAATTATTGAATACCTGCGATTCAATAGGATCTTATGATCAATTTATGTCAGCGACTTGTTCAAGAAAATGCTCCAGCGTAAGGCCTTATAGTAACGTTCATTTCATATGGTTTGCATTGAGAATGGAAGAAAACAACATTATTGAGGTGTACTTTTCAATTATGTTCGGCTTGGCAGATTTTATGGCGCTTAGAACACTTTGAAATTCAAGTCTTCGATTTAAGTTAAGTGATGTAAGGGAATGCTGAAACGAATCAATAGTAGTAAAAATACACTCGCTGCTTGGGGACGTTCACGTTTAGCGTCATCATCTTAGGTGTGGGAAGTCAGTGAAATGAGGGGGAGGGAAGGTTGGTCAAATGATGACGTCTCCATGGCTATACCGTAATTATGCCATGCTGCAGCTGCCCCTTCGCCTGAAGGAATGACGTTTTTCCTAATGGCTCGTAAGCTAGCAGTGATTGCCTCCATATAGGGGCAGTTAAATACCGGCAAGGCTATCGCGTTTTTAGGTAAATTTAGGAAAACTTAGGTGACGTACATACAGGTGTCTTTCCGGTGAGACAAGTAGAGTCATTAGTGCAGAGTTAAGTGGAGCATTAAATTTGTATATCCGCGTGTTCTTTTCATTCCATTAATCATTGGCTTTATTATCAGAACCACTTTTTTCCACTTTTTCCATTTCCCCGATTTATGCGTTCTTCTGTCATTGAGAATTTTTTGCGGATGTTGTCTCGCTATAGAATGTGATTATGGTTCGACATGAGCACTTGTATTTCATAGATCCCCTCAGATTTTTCTTATGGTAATGAGAGGAAACATCCACCCTGCACCTTCTTTTCAATGGATAATTGACGAAATCATCGTGTACATGTAGTTCCTGAAATCATATCTTCTAAGAATGTTTGGAGATTGCTGCACTCGTGTATTTTTGCCAACAGGTCTGAATGAAGCTTAATTTGCCCTGCAGTGTTGATAAAATTGAGTTCAGAACGGCCGTAATGCACGACATCCAGGGCGACTAACCCGTGATTAAGTTGACAATTTCTGTTTGTTAAGTATTAACGATACGTTTGCCTCTTGTAACACTAGAAGGCGAGGCTTTTTGGCAAACGATGCACTGTGCCATTCTTGGTGACTGATGGTCAATAACCCATAAATGTACAGTACTTGATCGTAAAGATTGAGCACCGAATATCGAACACGTGACGATGATGAACTACTCATCAAAAATAATCAATACTATGAAAACGCGAAAGGCCCAGCAGAACTCACGATTTCATAGTCAGGAGCAATCTGATGAAGTAAACAGAATTCACGAGACATGCTAAATTAAAACCATCCATAAAACCATCAATAAAACCAAACCATTAAAATAATGATAAAGTAATGTTGCATTAATTAAGTTGAATCGATAAAACGTTGATACTCATATACGCTAATTAAAAATATATTTTCACCACAAAAGTACACGAAAGTAAATTAGGATAAATTACTGAATTGCCAAAACCAAATTTTGTGCAAAATTTTTTGATCCCTAACATGATCTCATTTTATGACATGTACACAGCCCAAGGGCTGAATCTTTAGTGCATGATAATGTGGACTAAACTGACATTTCATATATCAGTTCCAACGAATTATTACTGTTTTGAGAACTACATATTGTATGTTTAAGATGTGCATACAAAATTTGCGTTCAGAAAATGTGCTTAACAATTTTCTATTAGGTTTTCTGCGAAAATTCTCCAGAGATTACTGCAATACATGTTTATTTGAAAGCAAATGGGACAGATATTTGTGTGTATATTTCTGCAGAAATTTCACAGAATATTGGCGGAGACCATTATTCAAAACATCGCCCTTAAAGGTTATACAGAACTGATTCTGCAGAATAACAGCGCAGGATTTTACGCAGCACTTGTTTTCAAATTTTTGGTATGGGTGTCGATTGTCAACTGGAATCCTTCCATGGAATCCTTCTTAAGCAAACGGTTTTGGGATGAAACTCTACATTAGTTGTGCAAACGCTAAATGTAATTACTGTTGCATTCTTGGGTCCCAAGCAAAAGAACTAATTACATTTAACCTTTACATGTAAACGTAAGGAAAGGTCTTGCATTATAACAAAGTCAGAGAAAAATTAAGGAAAGGAGAGAAAAATCAAAAATTGGTTTTATTCGAACAGCAAACACGCACGCCCATTTTCCGAATTGAGAGACAACAATTGGCCAGATGTCAAATTAATCTAGGCAATGATTCTGAGATGTTTTCCGAGAAAGCGCACCAGATCGTTAATAATTGCGGACTAAGCGTATTTGCACATGTGAAAGCGGCTGCAATAATTGCCCTACACTCTTAACATTCGCCTAATTAATACGAATAATGCGAATGCGCTGCCGGAATTAACGGGTCCATAACTCATGAGATTTGAAATTAAAAATTCGTCGAATTTGAGGCAGTGGCCACCATACAGCGCAAACACATTGTTACACCAGCTAGCTGTCAGACGGAAGAGCTGCGAGTTAATTAAATATGCAATCTCTATTTTGCAAAGCTTCACGTTTGATTTGCCATTCATTTCATTTGGGAAATGCCGCGCAAATGTTTGCCAACTTGGTTAGAAATCTATTAAAACTCTGCCAAGGCAAAGGCCTAATTTACCGAGGGACTCGTACGTTTAATTAAGGGGATGAGATGCTCGCTGTATAACGAAACAAACCTTGAGAAAAACTCAAAAGAGGTTCGGTAGAGACAAAAATCAGAAAATTTCTTTAAACTTTGCATCTTCCTAAACTCGATTCCTTGTTCCAATATTTGATCATCATTCAAATTTTATACTTTACGTGATCATCTCGAGAGATTGCATGCACGGAAGACGGTGCCAGATGTAAGAACATTGTTTGCCATTGTTATACCACCGTCTAACTCTGGCTGCATTCTTTCTTGATAAAAAAATGAAAGTTTGATTAGAACTAAATCATCCATCCCGATAGAAAACAATGTAGCTGCAGCGCAGGGCTAAGAAAATGTATTTTGACAATGCAGAAGATGGATCAAAAGTTTAAAAAAATGTTCACCAAAAGTGACACAATTGCCAGAAATTGTTTATCAGTTAATTCAAAAGGTCGTAAACTAGTCGAGGCATGCCTTTCAAGGAATTGCTGCCTGACTTCGTGTTGGCGTATGATTTTGAAATATTATTTGTGGCAGTTCGATATACCCTCGAAATTCTTTACGTCGACCTGTCCCATTAAAAAGGCACCCATTTTACTGTCAAGTACGTTTACTGCACTGAAATGGCTTGGCTTGCATAATACACATGACCGCGGATGTTCGGTGGTGCGGTTGCCAGCTTTGCTTTACATGTGTACGTTATCACACATTCTCTTTTAAAGGGTGGGGTATGCCACTGTCCTACATATGACCATGAATATTACCAGTATATGACCATACATGAACAATTTATGGTTATCAATAATAGCATATATTGCATGTACAGCAACATGCATGACCATCTATGAAAAATGTGTGTTACATAAAGCCAGGTATGATGGCACGCATGGACAAATATGACAAATGTGTTACATGACTAACCTATGTGCACTGTAAACGTATAGATATTATAGTTAACATTAGTTATTTAATTACTAAAATATTAACGACTGAATTACTCGATCGTACTGTACATCAATGAATATTAATGAGCCATCACTATCACATCAAGTTTATATTGTTGTTAAGTTCTCTTGATCTGTAAATCCCAGTAATAGTAAAAATGTAACTAATAGAATTTACTGTGAAAAATATTCCAGGAATGGCCATATACACTCATATGACCATATATACATGTACCTGTATGGTATATGTTTTTTCTACCCAAGCATTGGCTGCAACAATTAGTGCACAATTATAGATAACGATTTATCCAAATACGCAGAAAAACGTACAGATCTGCCAAAAATAAATCCTGGTTCATGAAATATTTTGTAGTGAAACTTTAAATTAACATTACAAATGTACTCCGAAACCACGAGTCGATTTTTTTTGTCCTTATAAATTTACTGTAGACATCCTGCATGCAAAGACGAATATATTTTCCAGTTAACTCATGAGTAAGGTGATAAGTTTAAATAACCCATTTTCTTCTATCTTATAGAATGGTGGTTCTCTACCCGCGGTAGTCGTACCAATACTGGTACGTCGAGCTTCTGGAACTGGTATGTGGGAGGTACGAATCCGTCCATTTTAATACTTGGATTTTTATTTTCAAAAAGTAAATGTTTGTAAATCGATATTATGGGAGGATTTGCACTTTTTTCCCCAAAGCTTGAATGCTTGCAGAGAACCATGATTTTATGGCCAGACCTGAAGCGTTTTTTATAAGTAAAATTTCATGTAACTGAACAACTCATAAATATATTTTCAAGTAAACTTGAGAAATTGATTTTAAATTTAATTTTGGATACAACATTGCATGCTTGCAATATTTGTTTTTGCACTGATCGTGTTTTATACAAAGGACAAAAGGTCATAATATTTATATAATGCAGAGGCTCTTACAACTATGTAGTAACTACTGATGTACTTTCATATTGTGTACGGGTATACTCAATAATTCTATGGTCCTTAAAGAATCGTCCATTAAATTAATGAGATAAATGTAAGTGCAATATCTGCACGAGATTGTCTAGACTAAACTGTCATTGTGCAACATGTTTGCAAAGGAAATAAAAAAAATAAATAGCATTATTGTAGACAGATTTCATCTTTACTAAATGACATAACTACGTGAATTTCCTTCCCAATCCGTTAATACCATAAAAGATTTCCTTGAATGTGAATGTGGGTGTGTTTGAATTGTTTGAAATTCCCGTGCAATAAAAATAACTATGGGGTACTTTCATCTTTAGTAAGGCATGGCTTTTTCCTGAGGGTTCATATTATACGAAGTCAACCTTTTTATAATGAAGTAAATCTATAACGATGTCCTTTCATTAATAATTCTTATGAATTTTAAAATCTATCATTTCTAAAACGTCCATACGACATATGGCATCATAATTATTCAGAAGCTTAATACATGTACATGCAAAGTCAGCTCAAGCTCCATTTGTGAGTATTAACAGACGCCTTGAAAAACATATCAAAAATCAATAAACAATTTTGATATTGCTCTGGTATTCTTATTAAATGAAGTTGCATCCTGATTTGGAGCATTTGAATGAAATTTTTGATTTTGATTTGTGACTTGCATATTATATACATATATATACATATTAATTTTTAACATACAGTTCTGAAGTTGATCTTCCATCGTTCTAAATAATAGATGTATGATGTGCATATTAATCACTCAAGCGTCTGACTTTATCAGTATATTGTCTTCTATCGGTACTAAACTTAAAACAAATTCAATTCAAAACCTGAGCTGTAGGATGCATAAACTTTCAAGCGAGTTCAATCTTATTCCTAATAAGATGTCCTTTTCATATTTAAATGAAGATTAATCTTCTAATAACAGCAGGCAACGTAAGCTTTATATAATGAATCCCAAAAAAGATGATTTTGCAGTAATTTTTTAGGAAAGTCCTAAATATAAAGTCACAACCCAAACACATTATCAATGACGTGAAGATTCTATATCTGGTCAGACACGTCCGACCTCCTGTAAAGCATCATTTCGATAGTTATCATTTTCAAAATTGTACTTTTAAGTCTATTTAATGAATATTTGATTTTAAAAAAATGGACATACGTCGCACATCGATGACTTAATTTATTGTCGCTGAGTATCCTATAAAATAACTCCAGCAAACTTTTCTTTTAACGCATACATGCAGTTTCTTAATTTGCTGAATCTAAGGCTTTTCTTTAAGAACTACAGTATTAGCATGCGCACACTGCACCATTCATATTTTTCCTATTTTCCTACAAATATTATTAATTTGTATAACAGGACATGCTTGATAAATCTTTAGATCAATTTGACACGATGCATTCTAAGCGCCAAATGCAAGTTACAAGCCGAAGAAAATAATGATAATAAAAGTACCACGTGCGATCTAAGATTATTAAAATGCCGTATTTGTTGCGTATATAGCTGTATATAAAATGTTTGGCTTTGTAAACCCTCATAAATAATTCCATTCTCGTGGTTGATTTATATATAAAATCAGCTATGAAAGAACCGAGATATGGAGCATTTCATACGAGACGTTGGAAAATAGATTGACTTCCTTAACCTGATAAAACTAAAAATCTATTATTCTAAAGCATTGCAGTGGCAATGTTTGTCTATATCTTATAAATTGACTTATAAACGTACTAGTACGTGCGAAAGAAATCAGCAGCTATAAAATTATACAATTAGATAATAACAATTCAAACTTGATTAATATTCATAAATTGAATGTTTCAAAGAACAGATTGCTTGCAAAACTGAAACTGACAGGCTATGTAAATTCGAAAACGGAATGCGACTTTATAGCATTACTTTTTTTTGCAAACTTAACTATTTATCGTGTAACTAATATTGTAAATGCACATATGTGCACTAAGTATGTGGCATATCTGGAATTGGACAATTAAATTGCATGGACTTCCGTAACCTTCTGCTTGTATGTTTTCATAAAGTCGTGAAATAAAATTTCCATCTTCCTATTTAGTCATTCTCACGCCGACTTAAAAAATTCCTCATTTTTCTTAAGACGGCGTATATAGAACAAAATTAAATTCTAATAGCGTCTTACTTTAGAAATTCTCGACTCCGTGGAAAGTTAATAGATACGACGATTTCATAAATCAAATTAAGAGAGCATTCTGGCAGCCAAGATTTGAAGCCTTTATTGAAAATATCTCGAATGCGAAGCCTACGCACGTATTTGAGAAACTCAATTGAAATATAATTAGCCCTCTTCTGGCATTTACGAGTTTGAAAAAAATTCAGAGCGCTCATGCTGGGTCGAATGTCGAACGTAAAAGTCCAAAATCTTTTTAATATTCATACAACAATTTGTGCTATTCAAACAAGATGGTTGTGCCGATAAATTTGGAGACATGCCTTGTTAAAAATTTCTTCCCTAACTTTTCTAGTTATTTACAGACATTCGTTTTCATAACAATAATCAGTAGTTGTTCATTTCCTATTAATCCTTAGCTCTAACGTGATGCATGTGAGAGTCAAGAAGCAGTACCTACACTGCAAACTAAAACATCTTATTTTAAGATGCATTAGCAACTGTATTCGTTGTCCCCCGAATTCAGATGAAAT
>JAQFYZ010004677.1:0-10663 GCA_034695085.1 Cylindroiulus punctatus | reverse complement strand
GGTTGCAGGACTAGACCCCCCTACCACATGGTACCGAAAGGTACTGACAGTAGGGTACTGAGTTGAATTGAATTGAAGTAAAAATTCCAGTTTTTTATACAGTATATAGGACATATCAGGTGCTAAATTTATATTTTATGTAAAAATTGCAGTTTTTTATATACAGGACCTCATCAGGTGCTAAATTTTAAATTTTAAGTAAAAATTTCAGTTTTTTATAAGCTTATATAGGACCAAATCAGGTGCTAAATTTTAAATTTAAGTAAAAATTTCTGTTTTTTATACGTTGGATTTCTAATGGTCGAAACGTTGTGCCATTGGTGGTAACTGACAGCGAAGAAAACCATTATCATATTAAAAGTCATGAAATTTGAAAATGTAAGTTGTGGGTGCTAAGGACATTAATTTGAATTCCAATCAAAACTGGAGAGTTAACAGATTGGGGGTCCTGTACATATTGCGTGTCGATGTAGGGGGTGGGGGGCGCAGCCCTCCACCCCTTAATACGCGCATAATGCATGTTCAATGAGTGCAATCTAATCTTACATCAGATACACAATGGAAACAAACGCGGAGGTTGGTAAACGAAGGAAAATGTTGTAAACGGTTGATCCTTTGATCGCCATCGATCCGCTGGGACTGACCATTGTCCGCCGCCGTGATTCGCGTAACGGACCCGATCCGCGATTGAATTCCTCGCCTTTATTGTTGTCGTCATTATTATTAGTTTCGAACTAGGCGTGACAATGGGCGCCCATTGTGGTCGCGGGGCCGGTTCCACACCCCCGAATTTTTTTTTTTTTTTTTTGTGTTTTTTTTTGTACACATTATTTGTGGACGATGTGATTAAATACCTCGTGTATCGAAATGGCACGCCATCTATCGAACGCCACCGACGATAATGGAATTAGCCGAACCGAATTCGTTGCATGCGTTTCATTTTTCCCCCATGAAATGAAAAACTGAAATCGCCATGCCAAAAATGAAACGAGGAAACCCTATACCTTTTTAAATGCTTTATTCCACGAACTTAATTCACGCAGCCATAAGGGAGAATTGAGTTGTACGTCTCTATCTTGCATTAAGGTGCTTCTTATTAAGAGACCACGACAGAAACTATATGAACACGTAATCGAGTGGGTTATACACGTTAGGCTTCACGTGCAATGGGGGGTAAATTCTCGAACGAGAGTCGTTTTTATGATTTTTTTATCTATACAATTGGAATTCTGAAAAGGTGTTTTTTTTATGGTAATGTTTTCCAAACCGAAATCTGGAACGTTTCTGGAACGACTTTCGGGAGATTCTGGAACGCTTTCGGAACAAATTCTTTTTTGGAATACTGTGAAAATTGAAATTCTAGAACTTTTTTTTGAATATCGTGAAAAATGGAATTCTAGAACGCGTTTTTCAATATCGTGAACATGGAATTCTACACGTAGAACGTTTTTATTTTTCCATTTTCTAAAACTGTAATTTCTAGAATATCTTCCTTCGCACTTTCTGGTATATCCTATAACGTTTTTTAATGCATTCTGAAATTTCGCTAGAAGGCGATTGTATTTTATCCACCATTCGCTATTTTGGATATTGATTGTGTTATGTGTTTAGAGACAATCAGTGAGTTTCAAGTTATTCTACAGACCATGTGTATGGTTGTTACAGTGCATGGTTCATATTTAAAACTTCAGTTTACTGTTTTTTAGGTTTTTTTTTTAGCTTTTCGTTTAGTCATCTACTGTACATATTAAGTACACACGTACAACTGTACATGTATATTTCTCAATATTCTAAAAAAACGTTATCGAATTTTCTGCGAGCTCGGTTATCAAGCTTGCATTAATTCAGACAAACATCACACTGGTTTTCAATTACGATGCTTTTAACAGATCGTAATTACCACGCTTATGTTAATACCTCCTCCTTTTTTGACCCTGCTGGAAGTGGAGGATCCTATTCTGACGACAGTCAATGTATCATCACTTATTTATTACACATCGTTATTTGCACCTGATGCATTTCGAATGTTAACTCTTGACTGTCGTTCAGTTCTACATACACGTAATCTTAAATTCTCGTCGGTGTTTTCTTATGTTGAGTTCATGCTGTAACCTATGTAACCTATTAGTTTCGGTTCTGTCGTCCATCAATCCAAAAATTGAGTTGGTAACGCCCCCTGTGGTCGAGCACGTGTTCCGCGCGTTCTAAGTTCGCACGCATACATCAAACGACGCTCTTTCACAAATCGCTAATTGGATGTCGTCGCCACAGACATCACGATGCGAGCCAAACATAATTCACAGTTATTCACCAGTCGTATTTGTGGCAAACAATCCTCCCGGTTTCACAATGCATTCCCATTTATCAACGCGCTCTCGTGTTCTAGAAGGCGCGAAGAACATTCGAAACTTTTCGGTTTTAAAAAATGGAATCGGAAATCGAACCATGTGAACTTTATTCTATTTGATAATGGAAGATAAGTGCGAAAGAACACTCGTGTTCTTTTTTTATTTTTCGAATATTCGAACATTTCGAAAAAAGTCGCGAGTTCTAAGATGGCGCGTGTTTTCGACTTTCGCTTTATCGCCGCTAGATGGCGCCACAGTGCCAACGGCGTGGTTGTTTCTTTGGCGAATAGGGCGGTTTTTTTGACTGTTTTTTTTATGCCAAAATTTCGATACTAGCAATATTTCGTATGGTTGCATTTTTCGTAAGTTTAAACTTCATTAATGAGGTTTGGGTTTCTGATTTGCAAGTTGAAATACTGCAGGTTTCGTTATTTCGGGGCTTGAATTGAAAATGTGGCAGCATTCGACAGCATCAATTGACCATGTTGCTGAATTAACAATTTGTTAACATGTTGTTAGTGTTAAGTTTTTATGTGAACAAACCGAATGCTAAATCGATTTTTCCCCCTTTTATTTGCAGGTAAGGTGCCATTTGCGAATGAGCCAAATGCGAATTAGCAAATTTCGAAATTTTGGGGATTTTTTGGAACGTGAAAACACAAGATGGCGGTTTCAGATGACGATCACGTCACGAGGTATGGAACAGATTGCATGTTTCTGGAATCGGTTTTTGTATGTTTACATGCAGGCCTACTTACTACTGTACTGAACAACATGTAGACACCCATACCCGTTTTAAATTTCTATAATTGTAGACATTATAGAAATTATTTAGAGAAATAGTTATATAGAAATGACCCATGTTTTGCACCAGCAGATCAAAACACTGTCAGTAATATTGATTACAGTAGTTATTGATATAGGGAAGCTTATTGACTGAAAATGGATGTTTATTGATCGAGGAACATCTGAATTGATGAACATTGTTACTGATCAAGGGAAGCTTCAATTGAATTGAAGTCAATAGTTATTGATCGAGGAACATTTCAGTTGAATGAAAATCAGTATTTATTGATCAAGTAACACTTCAATTGATTGAAAGTTTATTGTTATTGATCAAGGGAAGCTTGAAATTGATTGAGAATGGATATTTATTGATCAAGTAACATTTAAATTGATTGAGAATGGATGTTTATTGACTATTGATTTGCCAAAATCAATACTTGATTGATTGATTGAATGAATAGTTTTAACTTGTTGATTCAGCCACCGATTGCGATGATTGGTAGAATTCCACTTCAACTTCTTAAATAGTGATCGATCGAAGTTCACTATTAATCGATTAGCTGGAAATCATACACGTGTTTTCCCCCTAGTCCCTATAGTCAGCAGTTCGATTTTTACAATTCGAACACAATTACACGTTTGCATTGTTAGTGGTGTTCGATATTTTTATATCGAATATTTGGAATCGATACCCTTTCGGTTTCCAACAACCACCCCACACATGTGTTCAGATAATTAGACGGTTTCGCAATACGCACTCGGGTTCGGTGGTAAACATTTCGTTTTCAACTCATCGATTCGATATCGATAATCGATAATATCGAATTTTTTAAAATATGAACTTCCAACTCACTGTATGAAGGCTTTGTGATACCCCCTCCAAACAAATTTGGATTTTATTTTCCAGAAAGACACAAGATACATACATGTAGGTGCATCGAATCAGGATTGGAGATTCCAAACTATTCCAAAAAAAAAAAAAAAAATTGGAACGGAAAATTAAAATTTTCGTTTGTTCCACGGAGGTACACGCGCGTCGAATTCGAATTTTGGTCATTCCAACGTTCGATTTCACTTTTCGAGGTGAAGCCGATTGGAGGGTAACTGGGGTATCGGGTAATTTATAGATTTTCAAACATAAAAATTTGAAAAGTTAGCAGTGGATTAAGAGGTAAATAAGAGAATTCGATTAATTATCCTATTGGCTCCAGCCAGGATGACGTCATATCAGTATCAGTATGGGTGGTAGGGGGCGTGGCCTCGGCCAAATTTGAAACTACATGATGTTCCCTTCTCCGGATGGGGGTCATGGGGATGGGAATGAAAGGGGGTTGAAAGGGGGTCTAGGGTGTGTTCAGTCGCTATCGTAACGCGCAACCGATCGATCAATCGACGCCTAATCGATCAGAAATCAACCCTCCCCAATATCGATTTTGTGGCGTCCAATTCTCCCTCCCTTCAAATGGGGGGGAAAACGTTATTGTTGCTGCTTTTGTTCGACTTGAGACTGTTTTGCTTAGGAGGGGGATATCGGGGTTCGATCACTGGTTGCAAGACGACCTCGTTCCAATGACAGTCGTTCAATCGGGTTCTGGAAGTGTCTTTGGGGGGATGGAGTGACGTCACGTGTCGAAAGGTCACGTGTTTGAAATTTGGGTGGTGGGGTCAATGTAGGCCTCACATCATCCATCACGGAGGTGTATGTTTATCACATTGCATTGCCTGATTTACATGTACACATGTTTAGCGTGATGTTTGCATCATGTAATACACGAAATCGTAAGACAATAGATTGGAAGGGACATGTACATAGACAGAATTAGTAATACATGAAATTCATCGTGTATACATTGTATGTCTGGGGATGTTGTTCAAGAATTTCAGTTGTAGTTGATGGAACGCACGTGCCACACTATATGGAATGACGGCGTTCTAAATAACTAACCGACCGCCCAATTTGCCCAACTTGCTCGAGGTATCATCATTAAACCAACTCAGGGATTTTGTCAAGGTGAAGCGTTTCTTCGCTGGTATCAGTCTTCCTTCTCCACGACCTTTAAAGTCCTGGTCAGTTTAAAAAACGTGTCCAACTCTAATTTCCTCCAGTTTATAACAATTCTTCACTCCCCCCCCCCCCCCTTCCGTCCTGGAAGTTCAATTTCGTTAAAACCAACTTAATTGAATCTTCCTTGACTTTAATTACAACACATCGACACTATGTTTTACAGGTAGTATGGCCACCCATTATACGACCACATAATATAACGCTGCCAAGTTGGATATACATCCAACGATATCGCGATATCGCTTCATATAATAATATAATATAACACGCTATAGTCGACCCTTTCATACATTTTCGTTAGAATTTCTGCTAACTCTTTAGAATAAGCCAGCAATGGCGACCACGCTTGCTTTCTACGTAGCCTGTTACGGATAGTTTTAGGTTAGGTTAGGTCAGAACTGGCCCCCTGGACACCCCTTTGATCAAACCTAACCTAAAACTATCCCTAACAGGACGATATATTATAATATGTTCGACCCTTTGATACATTTTCGTTAGAATTCCTATCATTTTTTTAGGCTTTACCCGGTGTTTGTTTCCTTCTCGAATCGAGTTGACATTTTTGAGCGGGCTTTAGGGGAGGTACCGTTCGACAAAGACGGTGTCTAACATTTCTTTCTTTCTTTGTTTTTTTTCTCATTCGAAATACGCATCGAACCACGTGACCAACGCGCGTTCTTTTTTATTTTATTCTTTTTATTTTTGTTTTTTCGAACGGGCGTTCGATTTCGGAACGCGTGTTCTCCGCACTTTCGAATTTCCCTCGCGCTGGCGTTCCGTGACGTCGTTCCACGCGCTGATAACCCCCCCCCCCCCCTTGGTCCCCGCCTCTTTTTCTTCTTCTCCTTCTTCCTTTTCTCACAGTCGTGGTGTATACGCGCGGGGTGTATCTTTTCTCAATGGGAAGCATGTCGTCCGTTGCCATGGCGACGGACGCCGCCGAAAATGGCGCCACCTCTAAAAGACGGGCTAGAGTCGGGCTGACTCTAAAAGCCGAAACAACTTTCGATTAGGCCTACCTGCGCGACTCCGTCCACGTCCCCGTCCAGGTCGACGGCACGCACTCGGCGCCGCCCGCGGCTCCAGGCGTAGACGCGGCCGCGGTGGGCGCACATGACGCTGCCGTCCCGGGAGGTCACCGTCGCCGACGACCCCTGGTCGTCCTCACGCAGCGACGCTGCCAGTCGTGCTGTGGCGGCCGCCATCTTGGAATCGGTGTGTGTTGTGCGTGAAGGATAGCTGCGCGAAAACTAGCAAGAGGTGCTGGATTTAGCGGAGGTTGGGTCATTGGCGATGTCATCGGCTATTGGTCGGTGGCTGCGCGTGACCCAAAGGCGCCATCTTGATGCCATCTATAGCGAGGCTGGTGTGGAGTTCGCACATAATAAATCGTTGAGCATTTCGTCGTTTCTGTGACGAAATCCATAGACGACAACTTGAGGTCAACTTTGGGGAGCCCGGGTCAACCCGGAACACTATAGTTACATGGAGGCCTAAATGTGTAAAAAAATATTTGCATAACCAGCTCACTTTTTCGCATTTTATGCAAATACATTGTATTTGGCGAAACCAGTTAATTTTTTTTGCAAAAACATTACAAGACCAGCTCATTTTTTTGCAAAAATGTTTAAAAACCAGCTTTTGCACCGTTTTTGCATTTTAAGCAAATATTTAGCAAAGCCAGTTCATTTTTTTGTATATTATGCAAATATTTAGCAAAACCAGTTCATGTTTTTGCATTTTTTTTGCAACAATTTTTAAAACCCAGCTCACTTTTTTTTTGCATTTTATGCAAATATTTAGCAAAACCAGTTCATTTTTTTTTTGCAAAAAAATGTACAAAAAAAGCTCACCTGTTTGCATTTTTTTTTTTAAGTTTTTGAAAAACCAGCTCTCTTTTAAAATGTTTTTTTTTTTTTTTTTTTTTTTTTTTTTTTTTTTTTTTTTTTGCAACAATTGTGCAAAACCAGCTCACTCCGGCCCGTTTGTTTGCACTTGGGGAGGCTTGTTATCGGCCTTCAATTACCATTAAAAAAGTAAATTTGGAGTAAAATTGAAGTTTTTTTTTGTTGGAGGCGTTGTTGCTGCGCATTGTTTACTTAATTATACGTGTGTGTCAATTTAAAAAACATTTACACTATGTAAATGCACAATAAGCAATATTCACAGCCTTTCATAATTGGTGTGTTTGCCTAATTCTTTTGAAATTTCCAATGGTCAGATAAATCGGCCTTCAAAATTACGAAAAGTGAGGTTTATTTATCATTTGTTCAGCGAGATAACCAACGTTTCGAGAAATACATAACATTCGTAAAAGCTTTCGGTTCATAAAGAACGAAGACACGTGCACACATGCTCAGCCACGCATCAAAATGGCGTCCACGATCCGCCATGGCCAACCCTGTGGTAAATGCAGGCCCTCCGCATCTAGCCTCCACCCCTGTCTTATGGCGCGTTCGTCCGCGGCGCCCCCTGGCGTCGGGGGCCGGGGCGCCAGGCCGGCAGTCGAGCCGAGCCGTCGTCGGGACTAGGCCGCGCGCTGCTACGAGAGACGTCCGGGAGTCGGGGGCACACCACGAGACGAGGAGCGCGGATCGGATCCGACGGATTTCGCCCCATACCGCGGGAAAAAGGACGCAGGCCCCGCAGGCCGGCGGCGCCCCCCGATGAGGTGAGGGCGCGGGTCCCGGGTCACGTGGACCCCCCCACGACGAGCAACCCCCCACCCCCCAACCCCCGACCACCACCACCACCACCGCTGACTGACTGACGGAGGCGGCGGACCAAAGATGGCCGCGAATTCGCAGTCCGTCATACAGTGCTGGAGGAACTTTGATCTGCCGCAGCTGCAGGTAAGACACCTAACCCTCCAGCGATTCGCGCGTGTTGTTGCGGGGGACGCTCTGCCCCACCCTGGGGGCCCTTTGTTGTCCGTATCGTTCGACGCGTTCGAAAGAAGGCCCCACGTGACACTGTGCGCACGCGGCGGCTGCGTTCGAAAATCGACGATTCGAATGATAGTGGAATCGAACGCGCGTGTGTTCCACGGTTGTGATTGACGGTGAGATGGAACGCGCGTGGTAAGGGGGTTAGGGGGAGGATGAGTCCATTGGCTAAGGGGACGGGATGGGGCAGTGGGAGGGGGTAAGGGGGAGGTAGGGCCGAGGGGCGTGGAAACACGAGGTGTGCAATAAAGGGGTTGGAATTAAGGGTCGGGACTGCATGGGTGAGGACTGTGTGTTTAGTTTAATTTGTACCGTAACAGTTTTGTATACTCGGATGATAACCCCACCACCACCATATAACAGCTGAGGTGCTGACTCTGTGGGTATGTGTTAAATCGGATTGAAGTGAATTGGGTTTTGAAGGAATTTAATACCACATGGTGTTCACATACTGCTTGTATTATTATTATTATTATTATTATTATTTATTCAAGAACGTCATAAGTGACAAAATTAATACATGAGTATATTCAAAATAAGCAATAAAAGTACATTCAAAACAATAGTATCAAGTTTCTAAAAAATATAAGTGTAGTTTTGATTTAAAATGCTTACATAGGGTATAGGTATAGGGTACTGAGTTGGATTGAGTTGAAGGGGTGAAGGGTGGTCCCCCCCCCCCATCCCATACCACATGGTATTCACATACTGGTTGTAGGGTACTGAGTTGAAGGGTGGGGTGGGGTGGTCGGAGCAAGGACGGGGGTGGGGACACTTGTGTGAGGTCTGTACCTTATACATGTACAGTTGTATATACTATAGTTGACAGTATACTTAGGGCCGCTCCGGTAGGGCCTTGAAGGGTTGGGGGTCAGGGACGACGGTAAGGGTGGGGGTGAGGTGCGGGGGTGGTTGAATCAAGGACGGCTGTAGGGACACTTGTGTGAGTTCTGTACCTTGAATATATTTAGGGCCATTCCAGTAGGGCCTGGAAGGATTAAGGACGAGGTTAAGGAGCGGAGGGTGGTGCTGGCTGATACGTCGGCGTGGGTTTGTTTTGAAAGTTGAGAGTGCAGTCGTTCGGAGATGACGTCGGGGGTGGTGGGGTTAGGGGGGCAGGGCCTGGGGGACGTCCGAGATGGGGCAACTGTTGCGCCGTGGTCGAGGGATGGGGTCAGTGTCGTCACCTACCTCAGCATGGATTTTATATGGATATTATACTTCGGTATGTATATCACCAGTGGGTAGGCACGTGTTGGGAGCGACGGTCCCAAAATAGCGGAACAGGCCCCTCACCCCACCCAGTCTGACCCCACCACCGTCACTGAGTGGGTACCAGATCAGTCGCGGTTGTTCGTGGAGGGGTGAAGTGAGGTGCTGTGAGTGATCATGCAGCGTTGACCTTTCACCCCACATGCCCTAGCCTCCCAAATACTGGTCTTCATCCGCATGGGTTTGGAGGCTTTTCGCCATGGTGTGTGTGTGTGTGTGTGTGTGTGTGTGTTGTGTGTTTTTTTTTCTTCACTCTTTTCCTTTTCTCGCCTCCGTTTTCCGATCGAACGTCAATGCAGTCATCGATGGGGGCGGGCGCGGCCAGAGGGCGCAGGCGCCGAGGTTCGAATCTTCGATTATTTCCTCCACCCCTTTTTTTTTTTTTTTTGCGTTTGTGTTTCTGTTTCTGGTACGTGCCATCATCGACGGCTGCGCCGGAGACGACCGCCTTCGATTTTATTCTATTTATTCGATTTTGTGTCGTTTTTTTTTATCAGCGTCTACATGCCCACCCAACCACCCCCCACCCCTCTATAAACGATTTGAATTTCCGAAAAATCGATAACAGTTCGATTTAGGGGGCCTGCTGCTTCTGTTGGCTGCTGCTGCTGATGATGATGGTGGTGGTGATGCTTCTTCTTCTATACACGTTGCACCATATCTCTCCCATATCACGAAAAGGAATAGGGAGTTGTTCGATTTATTTCTAGCGTTTCTTCCCCCCTCCCAATTCCATCTGTAACCCCTCGCGATATATCGATTCGAATATTTGTGGAAAAAATCGATGAGGGTTCGATTTGAGTGATATGGAAGTCGAACACGCGCCGGCAGAGAGTGCGTTCCAATTCCACGAGACTCGAGATTCTAGAATGCGTGTTGAACGTTCGAACGCTGTTGATTGGACGCACGTGGGTTCAATGCGATAGTTCCACGTGGACAAGGGGGCGTGGTGCATGGGGGGTAAGTTAGGGGTTGACACTGTCACATATACTGGCCTGCAAAGTTTGAGAAATTGAGCTGAAGTGTAAACAATCAGCTGACATTTTTGCAGAAAAAATTATTCGGAAACTATACTGTTTTGAATGAATTGGTTTGCAAAAGTGCAGTAACAATCAGCTGACATTTTTCAGAAACAATTATTCGGAAACTATACTGTTTTGAATAAATTGCTTTGCAAAAGTGCAGTAACAATCAGCTGACATTTTTCAGAAAACATTATTCGGAAACTATACTGTTTTGAATAAATT
>JAQFYZ010004676.1:0-10667 GCA_034695085.1 Cylindroiulus punctatus | reverse complement strand
ACCCTGAAACAATTAAAAATTAACATGAAAATGGTTCATGCACAACGTTGACGTCCTCCCCCTCCACCCACCCTGAAACAATTAAAAATTAACTTGAAAATCGGTTTTTTAATACGTCCCCGTATTGGATGATCGCCCCCTTCCCGATAAGAAGGCGCCGTGACGTCATATACAACGTTGACGTCCTCTTCTTCCACTCACCCTGAAACAATTAAAAATTAACTTGAAAATCGGTTTTTTAATACGTCCCTGTATTGGACGATCGCCCCCTTCGTGGTCAGAAGGTGCCGTGACGTCAGGCAGACGAAATTCTGTATGGCGCTTCAACTAATTCTGTTTCACCACTAGATGGCGATGCCTACGAGTAGGCTTATTTTGAATGAAAGAAGAGAAACTATAGGATTCTTACCTGGTGATTTTCCTGGTGTAATAGCAGTGGTGGACGATCTGGAGGAATCATCATCCAGGATGGGTATCAACTTCTGTAACTTTGTCTTTTTCCTCTTCGACAGGTGAGATGGCTCTTCCGTAGTGAACATATCCTCTAATTCGTAGGAGGACGTCTTATCAGATCGAAGATTGGAGAAAAACCAGAACAGGTCCTCAGGTAAAATACCTTTTTATTAAAAGTACAATACAGTTTGTACCATTTCAAAATCTGAACATTAAAATATGCAAAACAACAGATACGTCTTTGGTTTTAATATAATGGTTTCGGAACTCTGTTTCGTGTGGAGCATAGCATTGTGGGTCTTGCTTCACATGAAATCTTGATGGAGTCTGCATCGTCTGTTTCCTCTTCCTCTTTTATAGTTGGATGGTTCGGTGCCTTTCCATGGTATCGGACTTCCCCCTCCTCTCTTTTCCTTCTTGAGTCCGCCCCTTCTGATGGTTGCTCCTCCTCCTCCTATACCTCCCCAAATTTGACATGGGTGGGACACCTGAGGCATACTTTTCAAAAAGGAGGAGAAGGTTAGGCACAAAAACGAAAAATGGCAGGATCCAGGAAGCAGAACTCCCCCCCCACCCTAGGCGAACGCAAAATGGCAGTACTAGCAATGAACAAGGGAAATGGCAGATTAGATGCAAAACGTACAAGGTAGACAGGTCTACAAAAAACGGCCAATAAATGTCATGAATGAGAAAAATGCGGAAGATGACAGGGAGGGAGCACCCTGAAGTAAACCCTCCGCGGGCGGTGAGTGATAAGGATGCTACGACCCTGACATCATGAATAAAACAACTTGCCATGAGAACATATAAAATAAATTTGAATAAAACAACTTGCCATGAGAACATATAAAATAAATGTATAGGAAATCGAGAATTGTATGGTCATACAAATAACAGGCTCAAAGAAAAAATATGAAGGGAAACAAATGAATATACGAATATAAGGGTTAGTAAGGCGAATGCGTTATTGTGGGAGTATATCCCCAAGAAGGGAAACAGCCCCCAAAGCTGGTCATCACATCCAGGCTCAACACCTCCATGATACAGTGGGGTGGAAAAACATGATGAACCATGACAGTACTCTAGGCCCGATTTCAGTTGCGGGAACGAATCAGCAACATAAGGAGAACGGCCACCTCCAAGATGGATACCTCGCCGGTGGGATTCGGCTGGCCACGGTAGATACGCCGAGATGGTGGAATGGCATATGCTCCGTGCCAGTGATAAAGGCAGACGTGGAACTTGGCCACGTCGTTGATGCACCAGAAGCAGACTTCTCTGCCTCCGGACAGGCGGGGAATGGCCGACAGCTCTCTCCATATGTCGAAGTCCGCATCTACCTGAACAGGTGGTCGGTAGTGGAGAAGGATATTATCGCTGTTAGCCCGGGCAATATTGTCCTCAAAGCGGCACCTTTTGCCCGGGTGATCCTGCTCGTCTTGAGGTAAGGACAGCACATGCAGGTAGTGGTACAGTGGCGGTCCTCCAGGTAGTGGGATTCTCCAGCGACGGGGGTGATCGAACCCAGCCTGCACAAGTTGTTGATTGGAGCATACATCTAAGCCCGAAGGCCCAGGTTGAGACTCCGACGTCGGGGGGCGACGGGCCGTCGCCCCACCAGGACCGCCGGAATTTCCGGTGGAACCCGTGGAAGACGTACCATAACCCAACGGAACAGAACGCTTCGAGGGGCTGGAGGCCAGGCGATCCACAGCGGCTTAAGACGCCCCCAGATCGTGGGAGGAAGCTATGGAGAGAGGCCACCAAGGCGGCTGAGCATACAGTGGAGAACATAATTTTTGCCAATGCATACGCAGCCCTTTGCTCCGCCATCGGGTCCGGCAGGGTCCACACCTCAACGGCAGCTGGTTTTGCTAGAGGGGTGGACAGGTCCGATGACGACGTCTGGCAGGCACGGTCCCACGTAGGACGATGGTCACTTTCTGTCGGTGCTTTGGGCTACACAAGCGAGTTTTCCAAACTCGTCTGAGTAGCCAGATCCCTGCACGTCTGAGCCTGGATGAGTAATTGGATGTTTTCATACCTTATTTCGAAGTCGACCCTGCAAGGCTCAATCGGCGCGGCACCACAGCTGCGAAGCTGTGTCTTCAAAGCTTGGATCTGACCATCCATGTGTTGAATCAGACCGTTACCTTGGGTAAGTGTGTCAATGGCCAGGTGGAGTGTGTCCGACAGGTTGGTGTTGACGGTATTGGCTTGTTGAAGGTGTATGACCTGCTGATTGAGCTGCGCAGCGTAAAAATCACGATCAGCATTGCACTCAATAAACGCATGCATCATACCCTGGAACTGTCTGGAGTAGTCAGGAATGTCATAGGCCGGTAGCATCTGAAGTTGCGGGAAACCCAACAGATGATGGTTAGGGTTGCCCTCCCTAACCATCTCACACAACAACTCCCCGTCAGTTTGAGGTACAAGATTGTTGTAGAAGGGGGGCATGGTAATGTCCGCGAACCTGCGCGCCATGGACCGTGGGTAACGTAATTCCACCAACACCACAGCCGCACGACAGAGCTTGAAGTATAAGGTGCATGCTGCATTATCGTGGGTGGGAAATTTCTCGTTAAGGCTTTTATGTTCCAAAAAATGATCCACCACCACATAACGGTGGAGATACAAGCGTACGTCTCTTGGGGCCAACCCCTGTTGGGTAATAAATTCTTCAGCCATGTCATAGAAGGCCCTGACAACCGGGGCCCCAAATTGATTACTGATAGCCAGAAAGGACGGAGCGATGTCCACCATGATCAGATGCTGAAATCTCAGTGGTTTGATAATGGGCCTACCTCGGCGTGATTGTGTAGGAGCTGGATTCAAGAGCTGTGGGGCAATCAGAGTCGGTTGGCTAGAGCGCCGAAGACCCTTGGGAGGGGTGGGCGCCATAGGTTGCACTTCAGTCACAACAGGTGGCGTGCAACCCGCGGGACGTTTAACCCGCACAATCGGTTTGGAGGATGCCAAGGCGGAAGAGTGGCGGAGATTGGTTAGATCAGAGGCATGATACGTGCCCATGGAGACCGCCCGAGATGGGTCCCATACCTCCATAACTGTAGGTGTGATGACGCGGTGAATGATGTATGAGCCATCTTTACGGGGGCAAATTTGGTGGTGAAGGATTGGACCACCGAGCTGTGTGGTTTGGTGGCAACCAGGACAGGATCACCAACCAGAAATGTCGTGGTGGAAACATTGGAATTGTGGTGATGACGACGGAGATCCTGAGTATGTCCCAGCCTCTGGAGAACATCAAGAAGCATATTCGAGGAGGCTTGGAGGAATTGGTGGAATGGTAATTTGGTGAAGGAGGGATCCGCGCAAAATTCGTGAAATTTCACAATGTTGTCCCTGGGAGATCGCGGGAAACGGGCGAAGGTGATATGAAAGGGGGAAAATCCGGAGGACTTACTGACTACCGAGTTGATGGCCCATCTAACTGCAGCTAGATGGGTGTCCCATTCATTATGCAAGTGCCCAACCTCAATGGCCAATTTTGCTCTGAGGTCTCGGTGCTTACGTTCGACCGGGTTAGCCTGGGGGTGATACTGGGCAATATGATGTAAATCGAAACCCGTAGAGGAGGCCGTATGGCGTAGGGCTACGGCCAGAAATTGGGGACAATTGTCACATTTGATGGACCGGGGTGTGCCATACCAGAGACAAATCTTGTTAATAAGTAAGGGAATGATGGTTTCGGCCTTCCCATCTGGGATGGCAAATAACTCGAGGAATCCCGAAGTGATGTCGCATACCGATAAGATGTTGGTGTTTCCGCGAGGGGTGATGGGAAGTGGGCCTACCAGATCCACCCTGAGGGTTTCAAATCGAGGCTGAATCGCCGGGGATGACATTTCAGAGGAACGGCCCGTGTAATCCGGTTTGTATTTTTGACATTGTGGGCAGTTATTTACAAACGCAGTGACGTCCTTACGCAAACCTTGCCAATAGAATCGCAATAAAATGGCAGCCATGGTAGCATTGATGCCAGGGTGACCTGCCAAGGAATCCACGTGGTGCCATTTTAGGTTGAGCGCCCGTAGCGATTGCGGGTCCACTAAACGTGGTTCCTCACAGTCTAACATAGAAAGGCTACGATAGAGGACTCCGCGGACAGTGTGATAACCACGAGATGTGAGGACGCGGAATTCAGTGGATGGAGTAGTGGAGGAACCATCCAGGATGTCAATGATGTGTGCCAATGCAGTGTCGTCCAGTTGTGCCTTCCGGAATTCAGTGTCTGAAAAGGAGGAGTCCCAACCTGGAAAAGGTGAATTAAAACCACCGGTTCCGAGGGCGCTGAAGGCTGCGATAGGAGGTCTGCCAATTGATTCAATTGCCCGGGAATGTACTGTATGTCAAAGACAAATTGTTGAATTTCCATAATCCACTAGGCTAAGCGACCCTGTGGTGTTTTCTGGGCGATAAGCCAACACAGTAGACTATGGTCGGTATGTACCACGAATTGGAGACCATCTAAGTAACCCCTGAATTTCTTCACCGCCCAAATGACCGCCAACGCCTCTTTCTCGGTGGCCGAGTAGTTGCGTTTGGCGGGCGAGAATGATTTTGAGACATATTCAATCACCTGCAACTGGTCTGGATTACCCTGAGCCAGGAATGCACCCATGGCCTCCTGGCTAGCATCAGTGTATAACCGAAAAGATCGAGAAAAATCTGGCTGCGTGAGAAGGGGAGTGGAGCACAGGCAATGTTTGAGATCGTTGAATGATTTAAGGCAGGGGGAGACGAAGATAAACGGGACCCCTTTGCGAAGTAGGCGATGGAGGGGGCTGCAATGTCCGACAGATGGGGAATGAATTTTGCAAACCATTTGCAGGACGCCAGAAAGGGCTTAACCTGATGTTGATCCTTGGGGGGCGACAGGTCCAGGATGGCAGCTATCTTGTCGGGGTTAGGTTTAATGCCATCCGTGGAAATGAGATATCCGAGATACTCGACCTGGGAGGCAAAGAAACGACATTTACGACGCTCGAGGGCAAAACTGGTATGTTGGATGACCATAAGTACTTGTTCCATGTCCGACAGATGCTGATCGAAATAGTCGCTGGAATGGGAATGGCTGCTAACATCTGTTCAACTACTCGCTAACAGTGTGCCGCTGAATTACGAGCCCCCATGGGCATGCGAGTATAGCAAAATGTCCCAAATGGTGTGATAGTGGTAAAAAAGGTTTGAGAGGTTATATCGATGGGGATCTGCCAGTAACATTTGGTAAGGTCTAGGGTGCACATGAAGAGTTTACCTTTCATCTCCGCCAAAATCTGATCGATTTTTGGCAGCGGGTAGGCATCCGGGATGGTGACACGATTGAGTTGGCGGAAGTCAGTCACCATGCGCATCTCTCCCGTGGAGCCAGGTTTGGCCACCAAGATGGATGGTGCAGCCCACTCCGATGTGTTGGGAATGAGATAACCCCGTTCTAAAAGATCCTGAATGATGTCGAATAACTGTTGTTTGCGTTTGGGGGAATAAGAGTAAAGTTTGCATTTTACAGGGGAGGCCCCAGGTAGAATGTTGATGATCTAAGGTTGAACTTTTGCCGGAATGTTAGGGAGTGTAAACACTTTAATATTCCGTAGGAGGAGGTCTTGGACTTGGGAACGCTGGTAATGTGATAACATGTCACCCTCGAGGGGGCCGAGAATGGAAGGAGAGAGTCCTTTGCTGTCTAGAGACTGGATGTGTAAGGATGATTCGGGGGCCCCTGAGGTAAAATATTTTGGGGAACATGGTGACGAGGTGGAGGCAAACTCCCAGATGTTCGCTTTCGCGTGGATGATGATATCGGCCAGTGCCAGAAAATCCATCCCTAAAAGTAATATACCGTCGGTGTAAGCTGGGATTAGGGTGAGAGATAGTGGAATGGATTTCCTATCCAGTCGAATGGAAACGGAGGCCGTAAAAACCTCGCACGTGTGTGGCGTTTGGTCCGCCAACCGAACTGTGCGGATATCCCCCACCATAGGGACACCCAATTTGCGAAGGCCGGTGTAGAGAGACAGACCCCCAACCGACAGGTTAGAGCCGGTGTCAAATATGGCGGCGGTGGGAAGTTGGTTAACTTCGCATTGGACCTGTAAGAAGGGAGAGTGGATGGAGTCCGGACAGAAGTTGATTTGAATGTCCGCACTATTGATGAGCAAGTCATCCATGTCTCCGTCCATCCCCTCCATTTCAGTAAGGTCGGAGGAGTCCGGAAGGGACTCCTCATCGGAGGTCTTCTCCACATCAACGGAGGAAGTGTGAACTTGTTGGATGGACACCGAAGGTTTGGTAGTTGTGGAAGGTTTCGGAAAGGTGGAATGTGCACCTTCCGGAACAGCGGAACGACCACAATTGTTTGGACAGGAATGAATGTTAACATTAGGAGTACCACAGATGCGACAGCCACGTTTGAAAGGTGACTGTGTTGGGGTGGAGGGTGCCGATTTGATGCTGGGTGCGGCTGTGGGAAATTGTCGTGGTCGAAAGGTGGTGTTGGGGTTTGCCGAGGGGGCAAGCTTGCCCGTTTAGGTGGATGGTGTGGAGGGCGCCGAGGCCGAGCGAGGCGCTAGTTATAGTTTGGAATCGGTGAGCATTTCCTCCCGGAAAAGTGCCGCATCCCACACATCCTGTACAGATAGTAGAAAACGCTTTGCGATATGTTGTTGATGGTAGGATGTAATGCATTGAACATGACATCTACCTGTTGGTCCATTGGCAGAGGCCGATTGAGGGAGTTAATGAGGTCCGTCATGTAATTGAGTAAACTAGTAGTATTCTGTCCCTCCCTCTGAGCTACCCGGTATAGTTTAGCACGAATGACCGAATCAGGGTCCGTTTTGGCATAACGTTGTTTAAGAAGATGCAAAGCATCCTTAACCGAGTGCACCATGGTGTGAGTATTTGACCACCAAGTACGTGGTTCCCCTTGGAGAAGCCACAAGATCGCTTTAAGCGCTCTATGGTCCGGAATGTGGTACTCCGCACACACCTGCTTAGACAGTGCAGACCAACCCCCAAAATGTTCCCGCGTGCCATCAAAGGACCCCACCGGTTTAAATATGCGGTGTAGATTAGTCATGTCCCTCATTGGATCCAAACGGGAAGATGTCGGTGATCGTCGGGGAGGCGTGGGACTGGGCTCATCATCGCTAGAGTGAAGAGCACCGCCCTGGGGGGCAGAAGATGGTGTGGAAGAAAATGGTTGTGGAAGGGATGTAGGGAGGTGTTGTTGGGTTAATTGCACATGAAGATTGTGAATGGTGTTATTCGAGTCAGCTAGGTGTTGGACGAAACGGTCCTGGGTTGTGGTCAGTTGTTGATTAAGGGTTTGGATCATTTGTAGGGCCTCTTTGGAGAAATGGTCAATTTCAGGATAAGTGTTAATTCACCTGGCGAGATAATCAGGAACATGACAGGTGCCGGTTTTATCAATTTTGATAGGGGGTAACCCAGTTAGATTTGGGGTAGCGATGGTCCCTTGGTCCGAGGTCGAGGGGGATGCGAAAGAAAGTTTGGCGCCAGTTATAGGATTCTTACCTGGTGATTTTCCTGGTGTAACAGCAGTGGTGGACGATCTGGAGGAATCGTCATCCAGGATGGGTATCAACTTCTGTAACTTTGTCTTTTTCCTCTTCGACAGGTGAAATGGCTCTTCCGTAGTGAACATATCCTCTAATTCGTAGGAGGACGTCTTATCAGATCGAAGATTGGAGAAAAACCAGAACAGGTCCTCAGGTAAAATACCTTTTTATTAAAAGTACAATACAGTTTGTACCATTTCAAAATCTGAACATTAAAATATGCAAAACAACAGATACGTCTTTGGTTTTAATATAATGGTTTCGGAACTCTGTTTCGTGTGGAGCATAGCATTGTGGGTCTTGCTTCACATGAAATCTTGATGGAGTCTGCATCGTCTGTTTCCTCTTCCTCTTTTATAGTTGGATGGTTCGGTGCCTTTCCATGGTATCGGACTTCCCCCTCCTCTCTTTTCCTTCTTGAGTCCGCCCCTTCTGATGATTCAATTCAATTCAATTCAACTCAGTACCCTACTGTACTGTCTGAGGAGGAGGTTGCTCCTCCTCCTCCTATAAAACCTTGAGTTTATATTTTTGTCCATATCGGCCACCGTATTATGCTAATAACCATTGAAATTAGTCAGAAAAGGAACATTTGCTGTCTAGATCATAATCATTAAAATTTGCATTTCAATCATATGACAAGCATCACAACAGGGTAGCAAATACTGAAAAGTTGTCTCTGAAGTACTAGGAAAAAACTGAAAAATATAAAGGTACTCTGATATCATCCATAGATTAAAAAAATTGTTATCTCCTTTTTTTAAACTGGGATATATCAGACATAGTGCAGCATATGAACAAGCTGTCCCTTATAACTTTGGGCCTTGGTACACGGTTAACAGAACTTTCGCCCCAGGTATGGTTTGACTACGACATTTCGCCCCCAAACATTTTGCATCCAAACATTTCGCCCCAGACATTTCGCCCCCTGTTAGGGACCACCTAGTCTGGTTAGGTTTGAGCAAAGAGGGGTTTGGCCTCCAAACATTCAACGGAGCCTGTTAGGGACCACCTAAACATTGCCTAACCGGAGGCTCCGCCCCCTACACCCCCTGCGAGGGAGTGGTTGCAAGTGCCCACCCCCCTCAACTCCTCCCGCCATGCCAAGGCATGGCGCCCAAGGGGCTAGTGCCCCCTGGACCCCCTTTGAACTAACCTGACCTAACCTGACTTAGTGGTCCCTATCTGGGGCGAAATGTCAGGGGTGAACCGTACCTGGGGGCTAAACGTCGGGGGCAAAAGTTTCGGATGCTGGAAAATTGACTATGTCATGAAGATTATTGGAACTTCCCTCAATGAAATCAATACGCCTCACCCTGTGCACAAACTCATGACTACTGAAGTTTGTTATAGTACTTGTTGAGGTCAGAGCACGGCCTCTTCTAAAAACTTCTCACATGGTTGGCTGCCACTGGAGATTGAAGGATTGAGAAATTCTGGTTCTTCTGATTCTCTGAATTTTCTTATCATTTGAATTAAACCATAGGCATTCAGTTCCAGACATGTAAAAGAATTGGAAGAAATAAAATTGTGGCTCACAGTAATCCTTGCACCCAACTAGCTACTTCCTCCAAAGTCGTAGACTGCTCAACACTCACATAGCAACAAATGTTGTTTATGGCTGGCCTGTGACCCAACCAAATGTAAACGTTCATTTGGTTAGGGAAATTCCCTTAATAGAAGGCTGAGTGAGGGCTGAATTAGTCGCTAGTTACTTGCATGCAGTGTAGCCAAAGAAAAGTTTTTAAGGAAGTCAAATGGATAGGCTTGCATAGGCTTCCATAGGCTAGGCATTCAGTTTCTTAATTGTTTACACTTAAAAACTACAAAAGTATGTTATTATCCATATTTGCGTCATAATGACACTTGTAATTATACTTTTAGAAAGCCATCATATGCTTATTCATAAACTATGAAGAGCATTTCAATTTCTTGTATTTTGAGCCGGGTCTGACTGGTCCGTAATGTTGTAATTATGGACAACAAGAGGAGCCGTGGTTGGCCATTGCAAATTAACTTTAATTTCATAGGTCCCCGGCGCACATCTGCTCTCATTGACACCGGCATAGCAAGTGATATGAAAACAAGATGGCGCCGGGGCAGGAAAACAAACGTCAGCTGACGACCCGTCAGCTGACCGTAACACCACGTGTTCCGGGTGCACGTGGTTGGCCAAAATGGAGGGGGATTCAAATGGGCAAATAAACTGGCACCTACTTGAACACATCGACAGAGATGGACGCTCTGTCGTCATCCTAAATTTAGATTGATAAATTTAGAAGCCCCCCGACCTCTTCTAATTCCCTGAAACTCCCATAGCTAACAAACTCCCCATGACTCATTTGCACCAGCCTACAATTTTGATGAGTCACGTCAGTCCGAAAGATATGGAGTTAGGGTTTTCATTTTTGGATGCACTCAGTGGTTTTGTGAGGACATCCGCCAGATTACCGTTCGTAGAGATGTGCCGAAGGGAGAAAAGTCCTTTAGTATAGTGGTCACGTATGAACCGGAGCTTGCGAGTAAAGTGTTAGGTGGATCCATTCTCGACCGCGTTCTTAATAGCGAAAATGGCTGACTCATTGTCGGTCATGACTTCCACCCTTCCAA
>JAQFYZ010004675.1:0-10669 GCA_034695085.1 Cylindroiulus punctatus | reverse complement strand
ACTTCTGGAAAAAAAGGTATCCTTCGTTTTTAACATGGGAAAGCCTATACCTGCTACAACTATGCATCCCCCTTAAGAGCAGGAAAACTGCAGGAAGCTCGTAGCACCAGTTAAGAGTAAAACATTGGAGAAGAAGGAAATGTTCCTTATAACTGGCAGTACACATGCAATTCTGCGCGCACCAATTGCATCATCATAAACAATGAGGTAGATGCAAAACAAAAAAGGGTCCCAATGGGAAAATAAGTCCAAAAATGGGCTAATTTTACAGAGAATGCATAGCTCAAATGAGATCATCAGAGGCGAGGATGTGCTAACGTACTAGTTGCAACCTTCTTTTTCTTTTACAATTTCTTATTTTAATCCAGCAGGGCAACATAGGAAAAATTTCATTCTTCCAAATGGACAACTTTTTTTTGTAGAAAAGGCATTTCGACTCAACTACTGTATAAGAGTAGTCAGTTCTAAAAATAGACATAGGTGGCCAACAACTAACTGTAAGCTATAAATGGGATGACTGCAGTACCATGTCAGAAATGTTGCTGTTTCAACGTACCAAATTAGTTGTACAACAGCAGCCGGCACCATTCTCGTATTCTTCAGTATCATTGAAATCAAGCTATAGATGAAAATTTGCATTAACTTTCCTACCTTTTGGCCAAAGGCACATGTATGTCATGTCATTCCAGGTTTTAAACAAGCAATAAATTTGGATGAACCACCTGTAGAACATTCACGGGCTCTTAAACTGAGCAGAAAAATAGGCTGCCCTCGCATATTTGACGTTAATAACCTCGACATTTTCGTAATGAAATAAGGGGCTGACAAGCTTAAGCCTATCACATGCATGCAGTAAGCATAATCTACGTACAAGTTTCCAGCACCCCCAACTTTGGAAGTAAATTTATCCTGGCTTCCCCCAACCAAAAAAAAGCCGCATTAAGTATGCATTACCGGTGTTTAAAAATTAATGGCGCCCAGCTAATTCCTAAGCACCGTCGAAATCGCTGGAAATAAGTCATATTTTGTTATTTGGAGCTAAAAGCCATTAATCGACATTTAATGGAGCGTTTCGATTAACGCGCCATTGGGAATGCGAGGCATATCCGTGCTGACACTTTCTCATATCTTACCAAATCCTTTTAACTGCATTGGGGAGAAAGAAAAAAAATCAATGCGAATAAAGCGGATATAAATACTGCATTAAGTTAGGAATGCAAACATTTCCATCATGATTGTCTGGAATCAGACCAAATAGAAGACTAAAATATACAGTATGTCCACATGGATTCGGCATCGCAATTTTCATATAACTTTTCATTGATGTTTTACGACTTCTAAAAATGTTGAATGCATGCCTATTAAAACATGGAGCCATTCAAGTTTTGTCATCATAAAACCGTAATTTCAGACATCATCATCATTTTTAACCCTCCGTTTCCAAATGATGACATTCTTATTGGCCAAAAATATTGCGACTTCATGGAAATTTGAATGAAGTTCAAATAGGACAGACCTTGGTCACACAAAAGCACAGTAAGAAAACGAAAATTTTCCTGAAGTGCCGACATCAATGTCCAAAGATTACCTGCACCATGATCAGCGATTTCGAAGATGCCTGAGCAAAACCAAATATAAATCCTGCTGTGCAAGTTCTAGCTCCAAAGAACGTTTTTTTCCTATTAAACGTGCAAGAAACATATTTGATGACACATATAGCAGACATAAACTTCACTAGATTGCTCCACCAATTCCGTGGAGCCAAAGCTGGAAATGACCTCCTTGGACTCGGTTTTTACGGGCGTTTTGAAGCTAAATTTAACGCACTGAGCTACAACGAAATAATTTTCCTAGAACGTCTAACAGAAAAACTTAACGACTTCGTATCATGCGTCATATGTAGTCGATATTTCTGGTGATCAGCCAGCAATAAAGGGGTCGACGAAACCAATATTTCCTGACCTACAGTGTATTAAGGTTAAGCGAGATACTTAGGACTGAAATTCTTCGGAATTACATGTAGATATTTGTGATCTACTGAAGAGAAAAAGATATGTACTACAGATTAAGCCCTGCTGCAAGTGTGCACAAAACATCTCAACACAAGAATTACACCTGTGCGTCTTAGCTGTCACAACTGCAGACTGAAAGTAAATTAAACTGTCCATGTCCAATATGAAATTCATTTATCACAAGCCACAGCGTCTTGTTTTTATCAATACACATAAAAACTGTTGATGGATAGCAAAATTTCTGATCAGCGAGCCCGTGTAATTGCCGATTATATTAATCGAAGGATGTCACAACCTATAATGGATTTTTACTAATGAGACATCGAGACATGTTGACAAATTGCTCCATTAGTTGAACCCCAGGCCCTCATCATTTTGGAAACTCGTGCTTTTCATCATTAATTTTGATAATGAAGAAATAAAAAATGAGCTTCACGACTAACTGAATTTCAACCAACACTGTAATGTTATTCTGAAGTGATTTTTTTGTTGTAATTTTAACTTGGGGTCATTCGTAGCACTCTGAGCATTACAGACACAATCCTCATCCTTCACGTTTTTCAACCTGAACTTTTTAGTCGTTTTATAACTACTAAACGATCACCATTACCTCATTTTGGGTAAAAAAAACTAAAAATTGACGTGTAAATGAACGTCGATTTTCAATTCGAAGGTTTTGCGACCTTCGACCTACTCTACACGTTTCTCTTTCTTTGAATCAGCCTAAATCTCATTATGAGATGAAAGGAACCCAGTCCCATCGAATAAGGTTTAAATTTGTCCTCGAAGCGAGCATCACGAGTCGTCAACCTCAATACGTTTCGGCAATATAATCAATAAAAAATAAAGGTCACATTGAAAACGTTAACGCTAAATACTTGGATCAAACAGAAATTGGCAAAGTGATATATTACGAACTATACAGTGTGCAGCATGTGTGAAAGTGACGATTGTGCTCGTTAATGCTAGCTAGGCTCGAGAGCAATTCGCAGGCACAATTGGTTAATAAAATTTCCTGACTTTAGCAGGTTTCCCAGATTAATTATTTTATTTCCCCCCGGCCTTCATGGTTTCCCCATCAATGAAATGTAAAATGAATAGAACCGACCTCAGAGACGGAGTTAGACTTTTGTGTATACATGTATTTCGTGGCTTTCCTTAAAAATATTAGCAGAAAAAGGAATACTGAGGGTCAGTATTTTAAGTAAATCGTCTATTAGGAAATATTACCATCAAAAGTAATGCCGTTGGCGAAATTACTTTGATAAAAATATATCTCAAATGTGAGCTCAAGTTTTAGTTCCCATTTTCATGGAAAACAAAGTCTTTTGATAATCTAGGAACTTCAACGTAGTGAAAACAAACTTTTTTAAACAACCAGAAATAATGAAAGTAGATGCATTTTATTGAAATGTTATAAACGATTAAGAGTTACTTATAATTTGCTTACCGATGATTTTGGGTGCATTTTTCTGAAAAACGTTTTTCAACTGATAGTAACTAAATCATTACCAATCAACGATAATGCACTAACAGAGCATCCCTTATGCTAAATTTGCAGACTAAAATTGGGTAATTTTAGAAGACTAAAGAAATAAAGCAACTGTAAGATGCTCTGAACAAGAGTGAAAAAGCAACGGAAATGGTAGTTAACCGGACAAAAAAATGAGAAATTTCAAGAAACGAAGAATTCAGTAAGACGTGATAAGTGCAGCCAACTAAATATGCAATAATGCAATTAATAGGTGAAATTTGTTTGAAAACTAAAGCAACACATTTTCACAAACATATTGGAAAAAACTCAAAGGAATGATTCAGGAGTGCCGCAGACCAATTTTTTGGAAATGCTGTAAGTACGCATGGCTAATTTAGCCAATATCCCTGACTTATTGGGGCGTTCTTCAAATTTCCCCAGCTGTCCCAGGTTGTGTGGGAACACTGCTTAGTTTTCACCAAGCAACCATGGTTGAACAGACGAAGAAAGGCACCCCAACACCCCACATGCACCCGTTGGAGATTTTCAAACTTCAATTGAACGGGATTGATTCTGAAGGTGCCGGGTAGAAATCGGCAGATTTTTGCTCTTGTGGTCTCCAGCGAACGGCGATCGAGGCAGTCAGTCGTGGCCTATTGTGGAAAATGTTGATTACAGCACGTGTGTGTAGGCAGGAAACCAAGTGCGTGGACATATATCCCCGCGGTATTTCATGATCAGAGCAGAGATGTGCAGAAAGCTCCCAAAATTGGTGGTCGATTTTCTATTAAAACTGCATGATTGTGAACTCGCAGATGCCACGTAAATAATACCTGTACGCGCACGCTCCTATTTCGATATTGCTCTTCTTCCTTGCCCCCTTTTTTATAAATTGAGACAACAAGGCAACGGAGAAATTTCCCATCGAATGGTAAAAACATCGGAAACAGTGCGTGTAGAGAATATCTTTGTTATGTTCGTAACAGGAGCGGTAAACATGAACAAAAACATTGTTATCCGAACATCTCCAGAGCACACGTGGAAAAAAAGCAGAATCATTACGACTTGTGCAGTATTTGCTGCAGATAATGTTTCAGTAATGTAGGCTACGTGTACATGTAGACTGGTCGACCGTTTGGAAAATAAGGGCATGCTTCGGTATAGTCCCTGCTTGAAACATACTCCAGTGTGTAGCTCAAATGCACGCATTAATCAAATTTATTTTTTATTCGGATCAGTAGTAGTACATAATGTAGTTTGTTACCCAATCAAGAACAGTCTTTGTTTTCGACCAAAGCGTTTTAAACTTTCTGGGACAAGTTACAGCGCTTCAGTGTATAGCATTCAATTGCATCCTGCTGCACTACATGTAGATGACATGATTTGCATGAATATACCAATTGAAATGCGCAATAACCCGTTCCAGAGCCAGCAAACTAATGAAACTGAAAACCTAGTTTGCACTGTATACAATAAACCGACCCAACAATGCCACAATCACATTGTTGTACGACTTCACTCAGAATGGAAATTCACGAAAATACATGTATCAATAATAAGCCGTGTAATCATCGCAGATTTTCTCTCATTTAATACACAGAATTATTGGAAAGTCGTAGGGTTTCAAACATCTGTATTTTTAATAAATAATGTGACTTTTAACAATGAGTGGTACAGTATACATTAAAAAACCAGTAAAATGTCCAGTTTTTTAAGGTCGATGTGTCGAAGTACAGTGCCCTGGCCATCATCGCAGTGGAAACTCAGTTCTGGTGATTTGCCAAACCGCAAAATTTTTAATATTTACAGTATGTAGTTTTAGAATTTGTGTTGCTACTAGCGTGTCGTAAGCGTGTTTTAAAATTGGACAAAACTCGTTTCATGTCTGGCATGTTCGATTAGGTTAGTTAAGTTTGCAAGTTACGTCTTTAAAACCTGATGAGTGATTCGTAATAATCCTACTGGTTATTTCGTGTCATTCCATGCCCCCAATTTCGATCGGCCATTAAAATGGTACATGTACTTATTAGTAACACAAATTGAAATGTGCTGCAAGTAATTAAACCTGCATGAAGATGCAACCATGTTTATACATCTGGTGTAGTTTCTGATTTCCGAAAAATGACGAATTTGCAAGACCCAGGACCAGCATCTACCATTGTTTATAAAACCTCAGTCTGAAGTGTTCCAACGTAAACAGCGAACGTGTGGTTAACGTCGCAAGTTGGTGAGTTATTTCAGACAGGTGCTTGAAAACTGAATCAAATATCTGTTTTGAATGGAATTAGGGTTTCCGTCTTGCCACGATTAAAGTCCCCCTAATGCAAGCTGCAGGCAGGTGAAAGGCCTGCAAAAGCAAGGAATACACCAGCAACAATGGATATATTTATACCGGACTTGTTCCCGGTGTTATAAAAAGAACGATTTTAGGACACCTGGCCCAGGGGGTGCGGCAGAAACCCGTGGCAAGTCTTGAAAAAAAAAATGCAATAAAATGACCAACAAGACTTCTGTTCTGGTAATAGAAAATCGGGTCAAGGAGGGTCCAGCTTGGAAGTATGCTCCAATGCAAAGGCTGATATAAGAAATAAAAAGATAGATGTTCTACAGACCGTTGTCCTAAACAAACAAAAAAATCCTAAAAGTGCTTATATGAATTCATTCGCCAACATTGCATGCATGATCAACATTTTTTGCCAACAATATTTCACTTACAACAATTGATCGCTGGACTATCCATATTTTATCGGGGGGTCATTCAAGATGCAGTATTTCAGATTTAGTAACACAAGATGTAACACAAGATTCAGATGTAATAAAGTTAGAGCAATGGTTCTAATTTGAAAGTTGTAGAAACGAAATTAGTGTAAAAACGAGTTGGAACTGTTGCTCTAACTTCACTAGATAACGAAATAATTTTTAATAACCTTGATAAAATGTTTAAAAGTCAAGTAAGGTGACGCACCCCCCTGGATATCTCGTTTATGACACGCTACACGCCCATTATCACTGAAGAGTAGATGGTTGGAAATCGAGTTGCATGCATATGGAAATCGAATTAAAACAAGAGTTTCATAAATTCATTCCGCAAGTTTGTAAATCGTTTCAAAAATCTTCATTAAGGACCCCCCGGTAGTGTACGCAACAAATAACCATTGTTCTTCTCACTGCTTACAGTAGCTACGAGTAAATGGGCTCTTGGATTTAGCCTGAGACACGCACACCAACATAAAGTAAAATATCTTGACAAATTTTACGAGAGCTGGGAATATACAGGACGGGCAAATGAGGCGCCATAACGTGGTTATCAAGGCGCCGTTTATGCAACCGGTGACTTTAGTCGATTAGATAAGGCAACCCGATCGATATTTCGCCCGAATATGAATAACATGTTTTGACAAAAATCAGCCCCGATATTCAATCACTGCAGCGCATGCAGTATAATTAAAATGTCCAGGGCATCCATCGAGGGCCATGCACTAAGCGAAAGCAAAGCTAATTGATCCGCTAATTACGCCAAATTGGTTATGGGCTGGAGGAGGACATCTCCTGGCCAAAATTATGGTCAGAAAAGCCGGCTGAATAGCGAGGGTCCGGAAAAGCGTCACGAGTAGGCTAAGACCAATATTATGACCATATAATTAACTTATCTTTAATGATATCGTTCGCTTAGAAAATGAGCGTGCCCAGCTACATGACGGTGTTCCCAAACGGAAGTATAAAAGTCGATGAGCGAGTGGGGGATGGCAAACTGGCCAGTTGCGTGGTCAAGAGGAGAAATTAATGACTGTGCAGGCAGTCTGGAAGACCATGTTCCGAATGAAAGAGAAGGTAGAAAGAATCATCAAACAGATAAAAGCCATCTCTGTTCGCCCGACGTCTTCACTGACCACACGCTTGCCAGAAAGCGCCAAATTTTCTGATAGTCAGGTTTAAAAAAATGTTAACGATCATTAAGCAGAACTACATTACATCGATTGCACGGATATTCCAAATAAACTTTCTTTCCAACAAAATTAATAAATAAATTTGACTTGCATTCTGCTTAGATTAAAGCCCATCGAAAGTGCGTTGTGACTTTGGGGACACCCTGCACAAAATGGCGAACCACAATTTCTTCTTTCCTGATCAACATATTAAAATATTTTTTTTGCAAACATTAAGAGGGACTTGTGTTTTATTGCATGTGCTCTTGACAACTTGTGGGAATGCATATGATATTAGCAAAAACGATAATTCTACGTTTGACTTTTTATTTTGTTTTATGAGCGATAGATGGCAGCACCTGCCGTCTGAATGGGAATACATGTATATGAGATTTAGAATTTGGAACAATTCTAAACACGAAATGTCTTTCAATTTTATATAGAAAATCACCAAAATTCAATTGCAAAAAATCACTTTCAATGGGCCCCTTAAAATCTGCATGTATACACAGTGATAGGCATTGAGTTATGGTGATGAAGCAGAGAGAACTGAGCACGAAGGGAAATTACTCTTATGGCTGGTGTGACTGTATGAGTACAGGTGTGTATTGAAAGGTGTGAGGAGTTGGGGCTGTGGTTTTGAAATTTCCTGTAAAATTACAGGTTGTTTGGGTGAAGACTTGATTGATTGCCTAAAGTGACATTATAGGATTGCTGAATTGTGAGTGATTGTAAGGATGTGAATACAAAGGGAAGTACATAGGTGAATATTTGTAGTAGTGGTGACTTTGCCTAAGTGGTTGGACATCCAAGAAGTTGCTGCGATCTTCTCAAAAATGTTCATATCCCTTTCATGATTTTCGAAAATTGTATTGGCCAAATGGAAAGTAGCGTGCATGATTGCACACACGACCACCGAGATGGACAATGATCTAATACGGTTTTGTATCTGTCAAATCAGTGACCATGGAAGTATATAAACCGCGTAAAAGCATTATCCGATTATACCCCAGCAACTTGATGTATTCCATGAAGCCATTGTCGCGTGATAAGAAAGCTGGCTAGTATTCCTATCAAAACTAAATTTCTCGTAGTAATATTTTAAAAAAAAGACAACGATTACGTTCAATCCTATTAAACCATCACCATCAACGATGGTGGCACCGTTGGTTGCAACAATTCTGGTCTGACTTTTCCAAACAGCATACATTGCAGAATGTCGATCTGGGGGACATAACAAGAAAGCTAGGAGAAATATACGCAATTGCGCAGTAATGTCACCAATTTTAGCAGGAAACATCCTATCACGCGTCGTCAGGGTGCTGTAACAAGCATTACTGCAGGAGAAAAAAACTTAATCATTTCTTGGAAAGGAAAATGGAGTGAATAAATTAATCAATGCATGTATACGCAAAAATCCCTAGCAAGTACAGAATTGCACATAGGCTCGGCCAGTATTGATTGGACCTGATAAAAAAAGCAGGGCCAAGCATTTAGCACTCAATTTCTTCAGGATTCTCCCATGTCCCATGTTGATCCATCTTCTCCCTTTTCGAAAGCTTTTACTCCCCTCACAATGCACGCCAAGCTGAATCACAGGGAAAAGTCCAAACTCAATTACACGGTGCATTTTCTCCTTTGCACGATTCAATATTTGGAATTGCGACACTGCAGGTGACTACCGACTAGTCAGATAAAGCAGAGCAATTGGCTAAAGGCAAATCATTATTACAACGACAAAATAATTAGAAATCAGGAATGATTCTATTGAAGCATCGACATTTTTGGCTAATGAATTTTGTCTGCGTTCTCATTCTGAGATGGTATCTTATAGTGATGGCTAATTTCGCCATTTTAAATCAGAATATTTACAATTCTGAAGAATGTGCAACAAAAAACTGATATACTGAATAGTCAACTGATGTGCATATATGGATATAAATTTATACATAACAATCCCACGGTCAGAAGCACCTTCATTTTTTTTTGTTTTCAGGACACAAAATAATGAAAGCTTGTGTACTTTTTAAATATATGCATTCAAACCGAATAAATTATCGCAAAATTATGCATATTTAATATATGGTACATTAGTTAACATTTTCTCTTATTTGATATTTATGCACATGAAGTTTACTCCAAGGGTCCTATCCCACAACGATATGGACATATACTTGCAGTCTAATTATGGAGTTAAACATATGTATAGTAAGGGGCCCACATAAACTCTTAATAAAAGAAGGATGTGATACTCGCTAAAAAGTTTTCAACTTGAGACTACGCAGATAATGCCAGTAACAATCGTCTGAATGCGGACCTTTACACAAAAACGATACGAGATGAAACTTCACTCCAAATGAGTCTAGTATCAATTTATGCCCAATCATGTAACACCACCGAGGAGATACTTTTTCCGAGAAAATGATAGGGGAGAGCGCTAGGAATTTTCGTGAAAGAAGCTTTAACAAATATCAGATACTGTGCTGAAAGCAGCCTAAAACGATTGGCTTCAAACGAAGTTATTGGGGAAATGCAAAAAAATCGACAAAAGTGAGGTATAAAAATGCAAAATACACGCAAAACTCCCCTCACTCGTCAACCATTCACTATTCTGCATAATGATGCCCAACAGTTTCCCCCGGAGAAAGCAGCAGTGGGGGAGTGATGAAAGCAAATTACACGAAAATGACTCGTGAATACGAAAACTGCCAACATTCCAAAGCAAGGCAGCACTAGCTAGAAGCATATTAAGGCCAAACCACCGAGACATACTGTACATAGCTTGAATTGAATTGAAGAATGTTGATGTAATCAGCACCATCAAGTGTGAGAGCGTCAGAAACGCTTAATGTTGGCACTTAAATATGAACGAGGGCTGAAACGTGTATCAGTGTGCCATCAAATGCACCCAAAGGTTTGGAAATGGGAAATTCGGTCCAATCATAGAAAGAGTAAATGGACAGACGACATCAAGTTTACCAGAACTTTCGAAGACCTTGATAGCAGAGTTATCAAAAGTTATCGGAGTTATCATGATTTGCAGAACATCATGAAATGAATGCGTGCTTACTCAGAAGCTTTTTCAGGAAGCATTTTGAATAATAATACTACCTATAAATGTGCACAAAATATTTATATTTCAATCCTCGTCTTATCTACATGCAAATACAAGAATGACACCTATTTAAGGAATTCAGGCGCAGCCAAGTGTTAATCTAATGCACAACGTTTCGACGAGTAAACGTCTTCGTCAGGTG
>JAQFYZ010004674.1:0-10671 GCA_034695085.1 Cylindroiulus punctatus | reverse complement strand
AGTTGCATCTGTTCTTGCAGTTGGACCAGTTCTTGCAGTTGCATCTGGTCATTGTAGTTGCATCTGTTCTTGCAGTTGGACCAATTCTTTTATTAGGGTTACTCATCGTTGTTCTATCTGTTCACTCAATCAGATCATTAATTGTAGTTGAAAGAGCTTTTGTGGTTGATTCTGTTCTTGTAGTTGGGTCAGCCTTACTTGGATCAGTCCTTTTTTTTTGCATCGATAATTGCTATAATTTGAGTTTGCAGTTGAATTAACTGCTGTTGAGTCTGTCCAGCTTACAAGGCTCACAATGGCATAAGGGGTTTACATAAGTCCCCCATACCAGACCCGCGGTGTAAGACGTTTTTCGTCAAAAAGAAACGATACTAAAAATGTCGATGGCTGTGACTGACTTCATAGCATAATGTTAGATCGATATGAAAAAAAAAAATTTTCAACGTCCCTTCGTAACCATGTTAGACAACCTTTTGCGTCGCTTCGTTCCATTGTTATCTAAACTCTCGTTATGCGGAACATTGTTCTGATCAAGCCATAAGTTGTTTATTGTTGTCATCCAATCAATGGGCGCGTGTTTCTTGCTGGTGGCGCATTCCAGCTCGTGTTTTGGGGAAAAAACAATTAGCTTTGGATTGCTTGCTGCCACCGAAATCGGGCAACATCAATCATGGAGAGGAAAGCTTTTTCATTGAATTATGGGAGGCTTATTTATATAAAAACCACCACGATTTTCGATGTTGCCAAGCGCACTTTTCTCCTGAAGCCCAGAGGGATAATCACTTTGTTGTTCGAATGTAAGTCAAAAAGATTGTGGGGCTTAAATGTTCACGTGGCTTAGTTTGGTCTATTTGGGTTCCTCACATCTGATGTCTCTCGTTGTATTCGTGCCTCCACAAAATCTGAACTTCCATCAGTCTGCAGAACGCGCATGGACTGTTGAGAAAACCTGGCTTATTGTGTCTGTATCCATTTGCCAACAAGCGTAAATAACATCAATCAAAGATCGTTTCAGGCGACTGCTACTCAATTCCCTGCGCACGTGATTTAAGGTAATCAAAGAGCAAATTACTTGGGATGAAAATTGGCACATGCACTCCAGAAGTAAGCATCTTGCAGGGCTTCCTCTAGGCATTCCGAAGTGCAATGATGACGTTCTTGACTAGCCTGGGTCACTAACATTGCAAATTTGGGATGTTAGATGATACAGCCCAATTCCATAAAACGTTACGAGTTGATAAATTTAAGTGATTTCCATAAACAGTTGGTTTACATGCACTGTGCAAATCTGGGTAATTTATTGAACATGGTAATGGTAATTGATTCAGCAACTTTTTTAATAATAATAACTATATTTAATAATAACTTGGCCCGAAGTTCATATCAGAATTTGTATATGTCAAAGAGTTAATATTTTTGGCTATTTGAATCATTAGTAGCAAATAATGAATTCAAATTAAGTTAGTATAAAATTTATGAACAGTGATTAATGTAGTTAAAAATAATAACGAAGTATAACGTGTGTTTACAGTGAGTACATAAAGCCAAATAACAAGAAAACAATTTCACAATATAATATTTTATTATTTTCCTGCAAGAAAATTAGGGTTGAAATGTATCTGCTAAATGTGTCTGCTGAACATTACTAACTTAAGTTATCACAGTTCAGCAGAACTGGTGTGTAAGTCAACCGTGCTTATTATTTGTGTTAAAATACAGGTATGTTTGCTGTTAATTTACAGTCACATTGTGTAAAACTTCGCAATCAGCTAAAATGAAATCTCAGTATTATCACACCTAAAATTAACACAGTGGCCATTGCCACTGACGTCACACCCTAATGAACCTAATTACAATTTTTTTTTTCCAACTTGTACTATAGTAGGACTGGAATCTATGACACGAGACTATATAATAGTAAAGACTGCAAATTTAAGGCAATAATACTCACATTTTGGAAACATTTTATTGATTACATGCAAACACTTTCTACAATCATGTAAAATTCATGTAAATGCATTTTCTAGTTGCAATTTGTTGAGATAGTTATATGTATGCATTTGTGCACGTCATATGATCGACTTACAGGTACATCTCAACATGACATTGTATAGCTTTTCTTCTCAGAAAATTCCAAAAGCGTTACTGTGTACGTGAGGATAGCACCAGAAACCTAATAGCAATAGTTTTAAAGTAAATTAGTAAATTGATAATTTCATTGGAAATTGCGCATCAATGTACAACGTTAACAGCAAGTGGGTCTGTGCAAATACCTTGTTGAGAAGTTCTTTATTAATCTTAAAATAGTCCCAGGCTGTATATGAAACGAACGACTTCTTGAGACACTGTATGAAAAGGGTTAACTGACCCAATACAGAAACATGATTTATATTTGAAACTGTCCGTATCAAATTATGTGTTTAGCAACTCTCCCACCTCATCAACACTTTTTCTCGAGAACTTCGATTGAACAGATGGAATTAAGTAGATGGCTCGTTTAACATATTGGAGCTAAAATTATAGAAAAGAGGGCAAAATAATGACTTTTAAATTCTCCCAAATTTTTACATTTCAAAGACAAGATGAAATGTATACATTACCTCAGTTGTGTTCAAATTGGTAACGAAACATATTGATGACAAGCGAATTGCAGAAAGAGTCATATAGGGAACTTTCATCAAAAAAACTGCGTTGTTGTCCAATGATTGAAAAAGCAGCATATAGAAGAACGTGGATATCACTACCGAATTTGTTAGAACGCAAGTGAAAAAGATTGGCCCCATGACTTTGTTTGTGGTGTGTATGACGTCCATTAAGCATTCATAGGTGAATCTGATTTCTTCCAAGTCGTTGCTGATTTCCAGTTCTTCCTTAACAGGGGATTTGGTGCAAGCAATAGTTTGGATATTCTTTACCAGTGACAATATTCTTACGTTTATGTTAAAACAAAGGCAAATAAGGAAAATTTCAGGCAACGTCTGGCATGCAAATGTAAAGAATGCAAAGCAGTAAAATGCAACCACAACGCCATTACCACTCTGGTCATTCTCACTTAGCCCAAACAATTTGGCGAGACTGATAAATAAAGCCACCCCAAATGCACCTGCCACTGCCAACAAATATGTTCCTGAAAGAACTCTAACGCTTGAATGAATTTTGATGTCCATAGCCAGCCCTATAAATTGGTCCAATTTTAACCACTTTTGAAAATACTTTCGCCATTTTGGTGCTTGGGTGAACATCGTCAGAAAATTAACAAAACATGTTGCAGCTATCACTACGGCAACCATAAGCATAACTGCCTTCTCCAGTGTGTCTGGTGTTCGGTTAATGTAGTCCAAAATGGCCACTTGATAGCAAATGATTCCACAAAATGTAAAAAATGAAAGAATTAGTAATTTAGATCTCCAACTGAATTTCAAACTGTAATTAACAGGAAACAGTCCTTGAAGCCTCATAATGGTTGTCAAAGGTTCTAGTTTCAAATAAACTTCACCATGAGGATATCCCCACTCTTTGCTGAAGCCCGAACCTTCCATTTGTATGTTTGCTGTGCAATGTGTCAGCAACTTTTATATTAGTTCGGTTAATGCAATTATTATTTCAATTAACTAATATTTCTGTCAATTATTTTCAGGCAACATTATTGACATCAATCATAAACTCCAAATTTCGTTCAATGATAATTATATTTGTTTTTGCACTATTATCGTATCTTTCCTCCGTATACATGTAATTATGGACCTTTCTTGCAATTTTCTTCGGCTTCCAATATCAAATTCGATTGAATGTAACCATATAAGGATGCCTTGTGACAGTAATTCAAGTTAATTGTACAAGCACCATTACCATATACTCTGGGTTAGCGGGCCGTTTGCTTTTTCCTGTTCACGTGCTGTTCGCTCATTTCATTTTTCATTTAAGCTAATTTAAATCTTCCTAACTACTTTAAAATTAGATACCTGTCATCATTGTTAGACATTGAATAATTATTGTACTGCTTTCAAATAAACCGCATTACGTAGGACTATCCTGCATCCTGTAAATCTTATGACAAGTACATGTATAATTCGCAAAAACTCGACCTTAAGACTCATTATGCGAGGCAAAAAAGTCATCTCAAATTACAGTGAATTATTTTGTATCAGTAAAATCAATCTAACTACATGAATTCTACGAGCATGCATTCTTAGCAACGACGAGCACAAACAGTTTGGAAATATATATTGATTTTTCCATGCAAACACTTTCTCCAGAAAAAAACTAATAGCTTAATCAGTTTGTAGCTCGTGCATGTCAACAATCTATGATATACAGTGTACATAGAGACAATATCATTTAGAGAACATTGATTTCCAAATGCAGTGAAATTCTGCGAGGTGAAATTTTTCGAGTAGCAATAAAATCATGTTTATTGTCACAATTTTTCATTTATATTCTACAGTTCATGACTTGCATTTCAGCATACATTGCGTATCTTCAGACAATTCTAAAAACGTTAATTTTAAGGCAGATGTTAGTAGATTAGGATGTTTATTACAATTGTCGGGTCATAAATTGATAAATAGCTTAAAAACCTTGTTGATATGTTCATTATTGACATACTATAGAACCCCACGCTGTGTAGGAAGAAAATGAGTAACAGTAAAATTATTATACTTTACAAATATTCATATAGAACTTGATTAGCACACCTCATATCTACCCGGGTGGAAAAATGTAATAGGGCCATGTATGGGATTATATATGTCATATAATGTATGCTCATGTATGTGCCATGTATGGCCTTGTATATGGCCATATATGGGGTCTTGAATGTCATATATGTCCATGTATGGCCACATAAGACCATATATGGGTTTTGAAATCCATATAAGTGTATGTATGGCCATTTATATGACCATATATGGGTTCTTGAATGTCATATAAGAACATTTTTGAGTCATGTACGGCCATGAATTTTTTTTATAAAAACTTGATTCATATTTTTAAGAGATTGCAAATGTTCATTGATACTGTTTAATACAGATGTATTTTGCAAATCAGAAAAAGGTTGATGAATGGATGTATAGTAAGAATAATGCCATATTATGGTAAAATATCAAGATGTGCATTTCAATAAAATGTAATATAATATTTTTATGGATTCAGCTGGTAGAGCAACCACTGATTCCTTAATCTCAACAATCTTTTACAAGTGAGGCAACTTTGTAGTTGTCTCACGGTTTACTAAAATAGGATCATCCATAGTTGTCTCAATTATACGAACAAGTACTAGCACTTCATTGTTTGACAGGTATAATTTCTCAGCAATGCCACTTACGAACATTATTGTGTGGCTGTTAGTGGTGTCATCCCGTAAAGAATGTCCTTGAAAAGTAGTTTATTTTCTCTTATGTCAATTAAACAACAACTGCAATCAGTGGACTAACATGGGCGTGCACGATTATATACGGCCATATTTGACTTTGTAGGGTCATATATGGCCATGCAAAAGTATGTAGGGGCGTATATGATATAGTGTTATATATGAACATATATGCCCATACACGTCCAATTTTTGATAACCATATAGGGTCATACATGAACATGTATGGCCATGCATGTCCAATTTTTGATATAACCATACATGTCCAAGCCATATACGATTCCATACAAGACCCTTTTAACTTTTTCAACCCGGGTAGCTTATCAAACTATCTTGGGAGAACATTAATTGGGCAGACTGAATTAAATTAGATTATAATTTAACATATCAATGATTTAGTGCAAACACTTTCTACAGTACACTTATAGATGAATTACAGTAGTTGTATTAGTACATAATCGTTGATGTCGTTACAAGCAATACTATAATTTAATGTACATGTATATCATTATGTCGAAATGCTCCTTCACATGCAATAAAGTGCTAAACTGTGTATGTACATGTATTTTCTAGTTGCAATACAACTCAATTTTGTTGTTGAAATGTATGCATTTCATGTACGTGGTACATGTATGCATTTGTTCATGCTACGATCGATTACAGGTACATCTCAACATTTCATCGTATCGCTTTTTTTCTCAGAAAATTCCAAAAGTGTTAATGTGTGCGTGAGGATAGCACCAGATACCTAATAGCAAATGTTTTAGAGTAAATTAGTAAAATTAAAATTTTATTGGAAATTGTGCATCAGTACATTTCTTACGTGACCAGCAAGTGGGACTGTGCAAATACCTTGTTGAGAAGTTCTTTATTAATCTCGAAATAGTCCAACGCTGTGTATGAAACGAACGAATTCTTGAGACACTGCATGAGAAGGGTTAACTGACCCAATACAGAAACATGATTTATATTTGAAACTGTCCTTAGGAAATTATGTGTTTAGCAACTCTCTCACCTCATCAAGACTTTTTCTCGAGAACTTCGATTGAACAGATGGAATTAAGTAAATGGATCGTTTAATATATTGGAGCTAAATTGTAGAAAAGAGGGCAAAATAATGACTTTTGAATTCATCCAAATTATTACATTTGAAAGACAAGATTAAATATGTACATCACCTGAGTTGTGTGCGAATTAGTAACGAAACATATTGATGACAAACGAAGTGCAGAAAGAGTCATATAGGGAAGTTTCATCATAAAAACTGCTTGGTTGTCCAATGATTGAAAAAGCAGCATATAGAAGAATGTGGATATCACTACAGAATTTGATAGAACGCAAGTGAAAAAGATTGGCCCCATGACTTTGTTTGTGGTGTGTATGACGTCCATTAAGCATTCATAGGTGAATCTGATTTCTTCCAAGTCGTTGCTGATTTCCAGTTCTTCCTTAACAGGGGATTTGGTGCAAGCAATAGTTTGGATATTCTTTACCAGTGACAATATTCTTACGTTTATGTAAAAACAAAGGCAAATCAGAAAAATTTCAGGCAACGTCTGGCTTGGAAATGTAAAGAATGCCAAACAGTAAAATGCAACCACAGTGCCATTACCACTCTGGTCATTCTCCCATAGTCCAAACAATTTAACGACACTGATAAACAAAGACATGCCTAATATAGCTACCACTGCCAACAAATATATTCCAGAAAGAAATTTAACGCTTGAATGAATTTTTGAGTCCATAGCCAGCCCCAATAAGTTGTCCAATTTTAACCACTTTTGAAAATACTTTCGCCATTTTGGTGCTTGGATGAACATCGTTAGAAAATTAATAAAACATGTTATATTTATCACTATGGCAACCATATGCAAAACTGCATTCTCCAGTGTGTCTGGTGTACGGTTGATGAAGTCCATAATGGCTAATTGATAGCAAAAGATTCCACAAAATGTAAAAAATGAAAGAATTAGTAATTTGGATCTCCAACTGAATTTCAAACTGTAATTAACAGGAAACAGTCCTTGAAGCCTCATAACGGTTGTCAAAGGTTCTAGGTTCAAATAAACTTCACCATGAGGATATCTCCACTCTTTACTGAAGCCCGAACCTTCCATTGGTATGTTTGCTGTGCAATGTGTGTCAGCAACTTTTATATTAGTTCGGTTAATGCAATTATTATTTCAATTAACCAATATTTCCGTCAATTATTACAGGCAACATTATTGACATCAATCATAACCTACAAATTTCGTTCAATGATAATTATTTGTTTTTGCACTGTCATCGTAGCTTTCCTACGTATACATGTAATTATGGCCCCTTCCTGCAATTTTCTTCGGTTCCCAATATCAAATTCGATTGAATGTAACCATATAAAGATTTTTAGTGACATTAATTAAAGTTGATCGTATATGCACCATTACCATATACTCTTGGTTAGCGGACCGTATGCTTTTTTCTATTCACGTGCTGTTCGTTCATTTCGTTTTTCATTCATTCTAATTTAATCATTGCATTTTGCTAACTTCTCTAATTCCTCCTTCACTTACTTTGGGAATGCATACATCAAATAGTACAAGAAGTTTATGACGTCACAATGAAGAGCATATGTAAACCACGTCATATGATGCCACATATGGTCACCATCTGTAAAATACGAAATGTGACTCATTTCATGTCAACATTTGCGAAAACGTCGTAATTTGATGACGAAATGAGCACAACCTGGCATCATTTTCTTTTGAAACTTTGTTAGGCATTGTGCTGTTTAGTAGATTACCCATCAGTTTCAAAAATGTCATTGTACATGTACATTTAATTACCTTACAAATGATACTTTATGCTTAATTGACGAAGGCTTTCAATAATTATCGTAATGCTTTCAAGTACAGTGTTTATGTATAATTCGCATGAACTCGACTTAAGACTCATTATTCTTAGCAACGACATGAACAAACAGTTTGGAAATTTGTATTGATATTTATATGCAAATACTTTCTACAAAATAACTAATAGCTTAATTAGTTTGTCATTTGTGCTCGTCATCAATCTACGATATTCAACATGTAGATAATATCAATTGGAGAAAATTGATTTCCAAATACACTTTTAGATTTCTGTAACATCAATCCCAACTGTCTCAGTCGAACATTTGACGCATTATTATTGATTCGTCAAATCGTTACGTTTCAAAGAAAGGAACTAATTTACATGAAAATCACCTGAGTTGTATTCGCATTGGCAACGAAACATATTAATGACAAGTGAAAGGCAGAAGTCATATAGGTAACTTTCGTATATGTATTATATGGCTTACATCTCAACAAGACATTGGATAGCTTTTATTCTACGAAAATTCTAAAAGCGTAAATGTATACGTGAGGATAGCTCCAGAAACATAATATAAAATAAATAATTAATGGGAAAAACATGAGTGTTGGAAATCACGCATCAATAATTAAATAACGGGACCAGTGAGCGAGTCAATGCAAATACCTTGTTAAGAAGTTCTTTATTAACCTCGAAAAAGTCCCACGCTGTGTATGAATCGAGCGACTTCTTCAGACACTGCAAAATCAGGGTTAACTGAACCAATACATGAAAAGAAAAATGATTATTATTTAAAAATATAGTTGTGACATAATTGACATTGCATGATTAGTAACTCACCCATCTCATCAACACATCTTCTAGAGAACTTCAATTGCACAGATGCAATTAAATATATGGCCCGTTTCAAATACCGGAGCTAATATCGTTGAAAAGAAAGGAAAACTATGAATTTTTAGTTCAACCTTATTTTTGCATTTCATAGAAAGGAAGAAATGTACAAATACATCACCTGAGTTATGTTCGCATTGGCGACGAAAACATACTGATTATAAGCGATGGGAACTAAGCATCATGAAGGAAAATTTCACCACATAAAACGTTGGGTTGTCAAATGAGTGAAAAGAAGCATTATTTTAAAACACAGGTAAAAAAGATTTGTCCCATGATGTTGTTTATGGTGAAGATGACGTCCATGAAGCATTCATAGGCGAACCTGAGTTCTTGAAAATCACTGCCAATATCTAGTTTTCCTTTAATACAGGACTGCTAATCTCTAGTTTTCCTTTAGTAGAGGACTTGGTACGAGTCCAGCTAGAAAAAACTTTTATTACATCGACTTAACGAGTCATGAAATTATATCTGGCGCAGCGCAGTTTCTTTCTATTTCTTTCAAATTGCCCATCCAATACATGTAGCTGAATCGGAATTTTCGAATCACTCTTGCATTCACGCTCTATCAATTCCCAATTGCAAAATGCTAAAAAGGAAAATGTTGGTGCTTGTTGTCTAGCGGGTTTCTCGCTTGTTTAAAATGCGTAAACTGTAGCCGTGATGGCTGTTGCAACTGTTTTCCCATACCGTGGGTAGCAAAAGCAACCCTATAATGTAAACATCTCCAGTCAGTTATAGTCAACACATTGCCGGTATGGATCGTCATTGGCTTCACGTTCCTCCGTCTGCTGCATACGTAATCAGCTCTGGGGATATAATTTTGCAGTGTATTCCGGGCACAAACTCGTGTTCAATTCGATTCTGACAGTAATTTGCAACAAACTACAGGTTTGGAGGGAATCTAGCTCGTTTGTGATCTGCTGCGTCTCTCCGTGGTACATCAAAGTTTGTTGGAAAATGTGCTCTTTGAGAAAAAGAAGAAAGGTAAACACGCATAGACCGCCTACAGTTGAAAAAGTGAAAAGGGCCTTTTGAAAAGTTCGGTTGGCTATGTAGACATGTTTTGTGCAATGACACGTTATGCATATGTTGTGAGGTCAGGCAATAAGAATAATTTCTTAAGCTCTGGAAATGAATGCATGATTAATAGTTATGGATGATGTTTGTTGTAAAATCTCTTGGTTGAAATAAAACTTTCCTACGCATGAAGTGAAGTTCTGGCATGATACAGTACCGTGTTTTATGATGATATTAACATGTACAGTATAATAGTGCAGATATGTCTATAGCTTTAGCCCATCTCCGAATTTGTATAGTCATTTAAAAATAAAGCACAATGCACAAAATTACTTACAGCATGAGGGATGCATCCCTCATGGCCTTCAAATCCATTAATTGGAATTAGAACTGATGCATTTATACGAGGGACTCTGGCTTTTACATGCATGCACTTTAATATTACATGATAAACTAATTACACATAAGGAATGCATTGATTAGGCTTGGGGCATCAAATCTAAGGACTCCATACTTTATCCACTCGACTATCTCTGAGTTTGACTGCTGACCAGATAGTG
>JAQFYZ010004673.1:0-10672 GCA_034695085.1 Cylindroiulus punctatus | reverse complement strand
CACTGACAGTGTTACGCACGTTTCAACAACTCGTAGGAGGCGCTCAGTTTCCATGAATGGTTTGCTTTATTATTTTTGCCCCAGAAATTACACTTTTCTTGTTTGGTTTGTATTATATCAGCTAATTTATTGTTAACAGCTGCTGCTGCCGCAGGTTCGTCATCTAATTCCAAGTTGGATGCTGCATTAGTTACTTATCCGGATAACTTAAACCTGAAAGGTCGATACATTTTTTTGACATTCTTCAAGTGGCAAACACGAGCTGGTTTTCATGCGATATCATAGGCAGTTTCAACAATTACACCGTCAGCAAACACGTGAAGCACTGTTGTTTATTAATGCCTCTGAAAGAAAGTTCCTGGTTGTTGCTGTAAATGTTGCCACAATTGCACATATTTGCATGGTAGACAGTTTCATTAGTTACTACTGGTACTTTCAGATTTATATTATTTCGCATTGGCACCAACGCTATGCTATGAGCTTAATTTTCCAAGATCAGCAAGAATTCGAAAGCGATTTCTTCTAGCACGTGTTACTGAGATGGTAAGCTTTGATCCTCCGCATTTTTTAAGACTGGGTACTCCATATATTAGTTTTGCATATTTGCAGTTGTATATTGAAAAATACGCTCATCACATTTGAAGTTTTATTCTGCAATTTCAGCTGTTCCTTGTCCAATTGATATTGGGATTAATTCAACAATGGATGATCCCAACCATCCGTAATTCCATGACGCCATTTGAAGAAATGGATATTTCACGAATGCTGGAACGACTACTTAAATTGGCAGTCCCAAACCATTTTATTTGGTTGATATTTTTCTACTGGTATTTCCATTCCTGCATGAACATACTTGCCGAGGTTTTGCGTTTTGCCGATCGAGAGTTTTATCGGGATTGGTGGTAATTGTTCTTGCTAATTATAACACGTGCTTTGTGTTATGCCCAAGTTTAATGCTAAGTTAAGGTTATCATTGTTTTGAAGGAATTCTGAAAGTGTGCAATATTTCTGGCAAAACTGGAACATACCTGTTCATAGATGGGCTGTGAGGCATTTGTATTTGCCTTTGCTCAAAAAAGGAGTCAGCAGGGACAATGCTGCGTTAGCTGTTTTTTTAGTTTCTGCTTTTTTCCACGAGGTAATTATTTTATAACTTCCCAATCTCATGGTAGTCACTTTTAAGACTGCTTATGTTCCTTCTGTTCATAATTTTTAGTATTTGGTCAGTGTTCCATTAAGGATGTTTCGCACTTGGGCGTTTTTTGGAATGATCAGTCAGGTTTGTAAACATGTTGATACTATTTTGCTGAAGATTTAACACGAATTGTTGAAATTACATACTTATTTGACTATCTGTGCTTGTCTAGATTCCATTTGCCTGGTTAACAAAGCGATTTTTAAGTGGCAAGTACAGCAATATGGCGGTTTGGCTATCCTTAATCATCGGCCAACCTCTTGCAATTTTAATGTACTACCACGATTACTACGTTCTCAACTATGGACGGCCAACAGACTAACTCGAGTCGCGTTACATCCCAGACAATTGAGTGTCGCTCATTCCATCATACCAAAGATTTACACAGCAAAGGTGATGTTTATTTTTTCTAGTTTATAAACGTGTTGAAATGCCAAATAAGAATTATTGTACAAATTACATGTATATATTGAAACTGTCTTGAAAGACTGGTAGATTTTCATTTCAGTTTTCTTTTCTGTAATGAAGTCATACGAGTTGCCAAATAATTCGTTGAGTCCATCCCTAGGAAGTGACTTTTTTCATAATAATTTAGGTTTTAACGCAAATAATGTTAGGAAATAAAAAATATTTACAGTTAGACGAGTAATGTTATGGATATTTCAAAGTTCAGTACATTTCATTTGATACATGGAGTATTGGTATGCTAACAAATTCGATGAGTATGTTTTTTCGTAAAAAAAGCTGATTACGTGTACATTTAGTTTGAAAAAAGGGTCTAATACAATTAGTGCATTGTAGAGTGTGAGTTAAGCACCATATCATCAATAGTTTTTTTTGGATACTAATTTCTTCAAAAGGACCTGATTAATCAAAGGTAACTGAGCAAAAATAATTGCTTTAGAAATTTAAGAAAATGTGGGGCACCTTTAAAATTTCAGGGACTTTGGTTGTTTGACTGTCTCGGTGATTTAAATCCCTGAAGAATTTGGGTGTTTTGTCTATTGTTAATGGCGTATAAAAAGTAATGTGACTACTACTGTGTTTCTGATACCCAGATCATATGGCTCAGTTTACTTAATACCCTGGATCCTATGAGGACTGATCTAACTAAACAATGCTAAACGTCTTTAGGCACTGTAGTGTTTTTGATGTTGATTAACACTGAACTAGTATCGGGTGAAATTAACACGCACATGATTAAAGTAAAGTACATTTTGAGTGTGCCGTACAATGAAACTGCCATTTTATCTTGTCATTTCACTGTATGACCTACTAGTAGTTCATTCTGGGGGCAAACTTCTGAAAAAAAATCACAATTCTGTAAGTGGGATAAAGGAAGGCGGAGGTTTGTTTGGTCACTTTCTGCGCTGCATGTAGTGTAGGCTCACTGTGTCAGATACTCTAGACTTAGAATGTATTTTTGTCATTATCAAAGTAGAACTTCTTCTCGCAAGTGCTGATCGAAGCTCATTGTGTTGGGGTTAATTTTCAGTAATGGAGTCCATTTTTCGTGAGTTTGCACTGGGGTTGGGATCTGATTTGGGTTGGTGGGAAACGACCAGCGGGTTACGAGTGTGTCTGACAAATTTCGTTCAAATGGCGGGTTATGGTTGGCGGACCATCGCCACACAGGGTTGACGATTGAGTTTGTCTGCGGTGTTTCTGGTTGGTGGGCCCATCTTGTTAGTTTTTCCTCCTGTTTCACTTCGCCGCTTTCTTCTATTTTAGGACTCAAGTTCATGCCTGCATATGGCTCGTCATCCTCACATTTAAGCGAGGGTCTCGATGGGTTTACTGCTATTACTCTTCTCTTGGGGGTTGTGTTTTCAGTTGAGTGTATGCTATCGGCATCATGTTCCTGCCAGCAGTAATATTTTGGATTGGGTCCAGTGGAAGCCATGTCATGATTGTCATCGTCCTCGATGTTAAGCGAACTCGCTTTGATTCGTTGAGGGCTAGGGGAATCTATAAACGACGGACTTATGCAGCCACCGCCAGTGCTGATATCGTCTCCTAAAGAATAACACAAATGTTAATGAACAAGTATTCTAAGGAACTTAGTAATTAATTATCCCTGGAAACATGAATTGCACGATAAATTTGTACCCACTTTCATTTATTAACATTTGGCTGGAATTTCTGTAGCTAGACCTCCTCAGTCTTTCGTTTATCGCCGGTGAACTGTGAGTCGATTGCTGCGGCGTACTTGATAAAATGTGTGATTTATTCGGGGATTGTTGTGTCGCTGGGTTGGGAGTTGGTGAATCCAACACAGTGGTCGCAATAGTGGAGTCGCTCACTGGTTGCAGGTTTTGGTTTGCTTGTTGGTCAGTTCCTCCTTTGATCCTTTCCATTAAGAGAACAGATTTGATAATTGTTTGAGGATTGTTGTCCGCCGAGTGGGTCGAGTTGGTCCTGTTTAGCGTTGGACTCGCACTATAAGCTTCATTGAATATCTCGGTGGTTGGACCCATGTGGCTCGATGGTGCACTTGTTATTCGCGTGTTATGATGCATTGCTGGAGATACTTGATTTTTCTGCAAATACGTTTTCAGTTTTCATGAAATGTGATTGGTTCATTTACAATCGATCATATGCTGCTATGAGCATGATATAAATTGGTCATCTTATGTCTTCCAAACTCCTTTGATTCAGTGAAGAAACTAACCGGTGGTTTCCCTTTATCCTTTGAAGTGCATCTCCATGTGCCGTGGCAGGATGTATCAGAAGCCGATGGTGGAGGGAGAGGAGGTGTGAGAGGAACTGCTGAAGTTGCTTTGGAATTGGCTTCAAGTTCTCGTTGTCGAATCACCAGTTGGTAAGTACTTAATCCTTGGCAAACTGATAAAGTGTATCACATATCAGTAAATGGTTAAAAAGCACTTGCAGTGTGTGGCTAGTACATAGCTGGGCCTTCAAATACGGTTTTCCAAACGATGGTCAGTGTATGTATGCATATTTACCTAAGTAAATATGAAAAAATAGAAGGTGGCCCAAAAGAGCAGTTGCCAAGGCAGTCAATCCAGCTGTCAGAATGGTGACTGTCAGCCAGGTAACATCTGATACCGGAGCGAAAAATGTGAATGATGGAGCTTTAAGAAATAAAAGGTAATGCAATGCCATTAGAACTATACGTTACGAGTTCTCTATTATATGAAATAATCATACCAGCACCAGTTGGAAGGGATAGTTGATCGCTACTATTGATGTGGGAATAACCTATCGATGTTGTGGAATTGCTCTCCCAAATCGATGTTGAACTTGTGGAGGACTCTGTAAGATTAATTGTAATTAGCTATATAGGAGATAATAGGTCATGCATTCAGGTAATTTTGAAAAAATGTGTTAAAATTGGTACTTGCCAGAATTTTGGTGTGAGGCGTCTTGAAATGGACGTAGCCACGAGCGATCTACAAAGTACATTGTTGGAGCAGCTGTTGCGACTAAGGCAATGAGTAAACAGCCGATCCAGGCTGACCCCAGACATAGCAAAAACAAACTGGCAATGGGTACAGAAAATGTACCTGTAATTTTTTTCTTTCACATATTGTGAAAATCGAATTTTTGCAATTAGCGCTGTAATTGCACACTTTGGTTTTTATGCTTCACGTGTTACTCACATGTAGTTTCTTCCTCCGATGCAAGTGTTGAGCCACTTGCAGTGATGGTCAAAATCCGCCACACATTTATTGCATCGGCTGCAGTGTTTCGTGTGCTTTCCACTGGAAAAATAATGTAAAGAAATTAGAATCAGCTGTGGTTATCATTGAGTGCATTTGATTTGATTGCCTTGATATTTTATATGCATTTTTGCCTAGAATCGGTGCAACACCGGCGTAATACTAGACTCAGACCTTCAGAATTGATGCTTCAGGTCACCTCTCATTTTACCTATTATCTCAAAAGGCTTCTGAGATACTTCAGGGTAAAATGCAATGATAAAAATGTTTCCTCGGGCCCATAATTAACTTACACGTAGACATTGCAGATGTGACAAAACTGATCTTCGATGACGTGCCTGTGTTGAGTGCGGTCGAAAGAACTGGCACTGGTTTTAGATCCCCAATTTTTCAGCACATTTTCGTCAGCTGGATTAAGAATTAAGCACCAAATGTGCGTGGACAAGTGCAGGACCATTAATGCTAGATTTGTCTGTATGAAGAGAGTCAAGTAATGCTCCAGTCAGAGGAAAAACAAGTAGAAATTGGCAGTTTAGTAAGGATACGGTGTAGGCCATCAATGCCAGAGTTTCTGGAAGCGCAGGAGCAAGTGCCCCTAGGTAGCTCATTTGCACGAATATGAGGCCCAGCCATACTAAGAGTTGGAACGGATGAGGTGGACATGATAACCCGTTGGTCCGTGGGGTGCTGGGAGAATTTCCTGATGTCTTCCTCATTTTTAACAGCCTGTTCCAAATTGAATGGATGGGACGCATACCATCAAATCGAGAGGCTGCTTGCTAGTTGAACGTCTCCGAAAATCCAGTTTTCTATTTAAAGGAAGGAATGTACAATATCATTAAATGAAACCTGATTTAAAACCATTTCTTGTACTATTTGAAAGGTTCTTGTCAGGGTACCGTGATTTCAATCCTTCGTTCTCGCAATATTGAAATCGTGCCTAAATTATTAATCAAGCTGCTGTTATGGTTTAAATTCCTTGGAAAATGTCAGAGAAATTATTGAAAGGTTGTCAGGGATTGTAAGGGCAGTAGACTGGAAGTTTTCCTGCAGTTTTCTCATTAAGAGTAATTTTCTCCTAATGGCGCTTGAGCTGGCAGTGATTGCCTGCTTTCAAATGCGACCCAAGGAAAAATTACATTTAATGTTAGATTTGATTTGGATGGTGATATAAAACTTTCAGGGAAAAGTGGTTTGTTTTGAAAAAGTCAGGAAACTTTAAATGGTGGTGAAGAAAATTATAAACTTAAAAGCTAAAAATTGCACTTCTAAATATACGAGTTACATGTATATGTAGATGTGCGATTTTTAGATAAAGTCAATAATGAAATCGTCAATTAAAAAGAAAATTGAATAAAATTTCTTGTGCAAATTTTTGTTCTATTTTCGATGCAACAAATACAGTATTCCTAGCTTACATTTGTACGTGCCATATTTTTGCATTTTCGGTGGTGAGGTGGTCAGGGGAAATTGTTTTAAAAACTGGAAAGTCTGGGGACGTTAAATATCTAATTGCTGGGAGAATCCCGAATAACCCAACTACATATAACATGGATACTACACCTAGTGCTGTACATACACATGTGGGGATCAGGAAATATGGTCAGTGACCTCAGCCTGCTCACCCGCTATAATGTTTGTTGATTTTGAGACACCACACATTTCCTCAATATGCAGTTACTAAATGGAGGTTTTTTTAGTATGCTCCAGCTGTACATGTGTATTCCTGGAGTTTATTGATTATTTCGTAGAAAAGAACGGCTGGCAGATTCAAGATAAATTCCCATCTTTCGGAGAATTTTCTTCGGCTTTATTTCTGAATGCACGATTAAAATTATAACTAGGTAACTAGATTCGAAGGCTGCTTTATTTTTACCGGTTTCAGCGTGAATTTTTAATTACTGGCAGTCTTTTCTCTTCCAAATAATGCAGCCATATGCACCCCGGAGGGTTAGTAGATTGTAAAATCAATAAAAACATGGCGAATAATTCCGCAACATAAACGACAATGGCTTTTACTACGAACACGGTAAATCACATAACAGAACCGTTCTAATTTGTAAAAAAAAATAGGAAATGTACGTGTTTATACTTACCAGATTAAATAAAGTAAGACGCCAGATTTCCTCACTCTTCAATTTCATAATTCGGGAAAATATGAGTATTTCATCATTGCCGAACACGATACCGAGCGAATCCGCTTCGAAAATCGTTTTTAATTTATTTCGGCATCTCTGATTACGGTCGAGTTATGGGCCTCAGAGGTCCTTGAGGTGATCATAAAGACCTCTATGTGATCCACAGTGATCATCGACATACTGCATGGGAGCAGATGACCAAAATGCGTATTCGCTCTCCCCCAGCTGGCTCTCGAAAACCTATAGCTATAATAGTCAATAATGGTTGTTACTATGGCAACCTATTTTTACAAACAGTATGCCAAGAACATTATCTCATGGTCCGAAACATCATTTGTTAGGAATCGGTGCCAATTTCATATTCGTTTTTATTAGTTTTAATAAACGCGAACCTTTTTATTCGCCGTGCAAGGATGGTCGATCAACTAGCACAGCATTGACAATTTACATGTATGTCTAGTGGTGTTGTAATACTTCCAAATAATTTTGATGTTTAAACTTAGTCACCATATGGACAAATATATTGTTGTTCAATTAGGATTCCACTTTCTGAAATGTCAGGAAAATTGGGATAGTTTACCATTATTTTAAAACAGTTAAAAAATGAAATACATAACCTAAAGTAAACAGATAAAAGACCAAGTACCAACTAAAGGGAGTTAATTCATGCAACATGATTAACGAGCATATTGACCAATCCTAAAAAATGAGCAAAACCGTACCAGTGCAACAGAGTGCAGCCAGTTGTACCCTTTTGAAGGGATTGGTTCACAGATAGAATTGCACGAATGAACTACATTTTGCAATTTTGTACACTTAGATCGTCCTTAATTTTAAGTCTTCAAATGCATGCACTATTACTGTAATAGGCTGTGTTAAATTTCATATAAAATGTAAGAAAATTGCTGAAAAGTTGTTGGGGACTCGTTTCATTTTAAACGGAATTTATCACTGTACTCCTAAAAACTTTACTCCTAATGCCTTCTCTGTTGTTTATTAACCAATGAATGTAAGTTTTATTGCTCCAAATTATCCCAGGGAATTTTTGATTTTCTTGCCACTTCCTTCATGAACTTCTCTGGAACGTTCAAGGATCTGTAAAGCAAATTGACTCGTTGAGGTCATCGTTGGTAACACAAGTAACGTTCAAATATTATGTCATCATGTTAGAAGGGCTTGCCAAATGATAACGGAAGTGAATGGGAGGGGGTAGGTAAGATGTTTACGAGGTGTAAAGGTTGCAATTTTTTAAAGCTTATGTGATTGGACATGAGTGTCAATCGACTGACCTCAAATCTTGCAGTTTTTTCTTTTTCATTTCTTGCATTAGCTTTTCATGGTCTGCAATTTTCTTCCTATACTCCTTCGAATCCCTTAAATGCTGTTCTCTGAACTGGCGGGCCTGTTCTTCTTTTTCCATAATTTGTTGACGAATTTCTGACATGTACTTTAGTCTTTCCGTGTGTTTTCTTTCAAGTTCACGTTTCTCTTCATTTATCGCACTCTTGTCAGCCCTGTAACATCGAGGCAAATTGTTCACGTTACCATAGTGACATTGGCTTATAATGACAGTAAGTTGATTAGCTAATTACCAAATTATGCCAAGAAAATGCCACTTTTAAACGCCATAACATACGGTATTTTTTCTGATATTGTGAATATTTACTCAATTATTTTGGTGTGCTCCTGTTTGTTTCTCATTTCGATGTCCCTTTTCATTTTCAGCTTCTCACGAATCTGTTTTTCCCTTTCCACTCTTAGTGATTCCTTTTCTTCGGCTTGTCTAATGGCCCTTTCCCGCTCTCGCTCGCGCCATGTGCGATCCATCTCCTCCTTTTCCCTTCGAACTTTCATCGCCGTCTACTTTCAAACAATTCAAAGTAAATTCGATTTTCTGGACTCTCTGACGATGATAAAATGGAAGTATTACAGAAAATGCCCTGCTCCGTCTTAGCCACTATGAGAAGTGGGCTTCTCCTAATGAGTCGTATGCTGGCAGTGATTACCTAGCGGTTTGGGGCAGACACATACTGTAAACAAATGACATTTACGTTTAGGTTAGTTTAGAGTAATGTAGACATTCGCACAGCTAGGCAAGTGTAATTCTTGTATTTTGTGCACATTTTCTAGCAGGGCATAATCTGTAAAATTTCCTATTAAATTTCACTTTAGCATTTAAAATCCATCTGTACACGAGGTGGGTTACAGTTACCGTGTCTCTAGGTTTAATGTTATACGTGTTCCACACACGAGACATGTGTGCACTTCGAATGTGCCGCAATTTTTCCTTTCTTAGCCTGTCCTCCTCAATGGCTTCCTCGAGCTTTTCCCTTTGTAGTCTTTGCTGATGAAGATGCTCCAATCGCTTCCTTTCTTCCTCTATAAGTTGACTTCGTAATCTGTTTTTCTCTTTTAGACATTCTTCTAAACCCTCCTACGTAATGGTCCAAGTTTGTATATATTAGCTCAGGTCAAGTGATGATGGCCAAACCAAATGATTTCCGTAAAATGGTTTTCTCCAAAGATGATGACTAGAACGCCCCCAAAAACCACCAGTCACCTAAATAGTAAGAAATAGTTTTTAATGATACCTTTAGTTTTTGTTGCTTTTCCAATTTTTCCAGCTGTTCTCTGGTTTTCTGCAATTTGAATTCCTCGATCCTTTTTTCCATTTGAAGGGCTTCCCACTCTTTGAGCCGCTCTTTCGCGACTTCCTTCGTTCTGTTACGTTCCTCTATTTGTTGCTTCATTATCTTCGCCAAGCTAGCGAAAAATGCAATGATTAAAATATTCATTTTTAAATGCAATTAAATATTTTCAACGACATCACCTTTTTTGTGATGCTTTTCTCGATTCCTCCAAAGCTCGGCGTCTGTCTTCCAACTCCAGTTGCTGTTTCACAACTCGTTGTTCAAGTTCTTGGTCCAGTTTTTTCGCTTGCTTTAATCGGTTTTGCTTTTCCAGAATCTGGTTTTCTCTGTCTGCCAAGCATTTGGCTTCGAATATTATCTGCGAAACGTTAGAAATGCTAGATAAACTAAGAAATCAAAACGGAGTCAAAGAAATCGAATTGAAAATCAAAGATCGGATCAACTATGGTATATCACCAACTCTATATTCTGTTTTTGTGTTTAAACTAACCTAAAAATGTGGTTTATTTCGCTGCCCAAACGTCAGGCAACCACTGCCAGCCTACGAGCTGTTAGGAGCAGCCACTTTCTCATAGTGTTTCTGCTCGAACGGGGCATATTCCGTATGTAGCCAAAACATTACCTCATTCGTTTTCTTAATTTCATCTTCTTGTTCCAGACGATGTTGTTTTAACCTTTCTCGTAATTCCTCAGCTTCGTCCTCTTCGGCACTTTCCGCTAGCGGAGATTCCAGCGCACATTTACGGTTCTCGCTTCTATATCTTGAGGTTTCTTGTTCGCTCGGCTTTTCCTATAAAATTGATCTTGATTTAAAATATACTTCGTTACCCAAAAACTACCCAAAACTAGCTGTTACCAATGATGCTTGATAGATTTTCATGTGTTGACGCAAGCGCTCTTCCTTGGATAGAACCACTGCTGCTGTTTTCATCCTTTCATATTCAGACTTTGGTATGATGACGATGTTGTTGGTATGATTTCTACTAGACTGGCATCTAACCAAAC
>JAQFYZ010004672.1:0-10673 GCA_034695085.1 Cylindroiulus punctatus | reverse complement strand
GTGTAAACATTCAGTACCAAGCAATCCTCTGTTCCATGAACCCCTCTTATAACAAAGTTAAACTGGGGGCATTCGGGTCCGTAGCGAGTTCCATCGAAAACATCACTCCACGGTTCTGCTGGCTGAGGCGGCTGTAAGTGTAAAAAGTTCACATATATTTTAACCGTATGTCTAGTATACAAGAATGACCCTGTCCTAGCTGTTGCAATTTATCGTTTTTGTGTTTTTTTTGTTTAAAACAAATATAATTTTTTTAACTGCCCATCAATTAGGCAATCACTGTCAGCCAACGAACCCTTAGGAGAAGCCACTTTCTCATCGTGTCTATGGCAAAGCAGGGTCTATTCTGTAGTATAGTTGTATGCTTTCCATTAATGCGGTGAACACATGTATTCACATGATAATTGGGGTGTCGATGTCTACAGTAAATAAACATCATCATATACTGGTATGGGGGCGAGGTTTAACACAAGTGACTTAACCCCTTGATTCCAATTGGACAATTTAGGAAAAGGGGCGTCGACGTCAAACAGGTATGTGTGTTTCTTGAAAATAAATTTTGAGTAATTATTCAAATGGAAGTGAAATCATTTGGCATGAGGGGAAAATTAGCGGAAGCATTAAATTTTTATTTTTCAAACACGTTTGGCACGCGTCTTAATTACTTAATTCATCAATAAGCACAAAAATATTAGGCTATTTTTTCACACGTGTAAACACAAAAAATCACTTTCGTGTATCAATTTTGAAATTCTTTTCGTGATTTTTTTTTCCAGTTTTCGGTTTTGAGCATTCTTAGAAAAATGTCTTTCTTAGTTTTTTTTATCGAAAAATAACTATAACACTTGCATCAGAATGAAATTTACGTGTAAATACTTCCACCAAATAATCCTTTGTTATAGACTAACTTATAGTAACTGTTTCAAAATTAATTTGTGGATTTTTTTTCAATTTTCGGCCGACGAAAAAAATTCATTTATTTTTGATTTTTGTAAATGTACGTGTCAAGACCAAGTTTATATATTTTTTAATTGTGCATATTAAAAAATATGAATATTTTTAATCTATATTTCTTAAAATTAAGAATCTTTTTGAATATGCCCAAGAAAAAATAAAGCGTTTTCGAACTGTTGATATTTTATTCCTCACGGTCAAATTACTACTACTTATATTCGCACGACGTTTCGCTAAATTTATAGCTTCTTCAGGTGCTATTAATAGCAATGAACAAATGGGAAAATTTAGATAAAATGCCGCGAAATGAAAAAGAAACATCACCCTAACAAAAAAACCTTAGCAACTTGCAACATGAACTCGCTGAGTCCATATTGCAAGTTGTCACTGAGAGCCCAAAAATGTTCCTCTCTTAAAACGTTTTCGGAAACTAATACTCGCTTCAGAATGAAATGATTTGCGTTTAAAAATATCATGATTTTTCGTAAAAAAAAATGAAAGTCGATATCATGGCTATCTATATTTAAAGTCCAAGTCCATTTTTCAAATGATCACAAACACAGCCAAATTTTACGTTTCTTACAATGCACGACGTTTCGCCAACTGAATGGCTTCTTCAGGTGCTGAAATTTATTACAAAAAATATCCAATAAATTCATTTTACTTAACACGCGTTAGCGCATACAACAAGCCATGCATGGCGAGGGTGGCACTTCTAAAACTAACCCTCAAAATATGGAAGCAATCCTTGTGCGTATTACGTCCCCAAGGCGTTAAGGACCTCTAGCACAAGTCTATGGGCCCCCCTTGGCGTGACCATAGAATTTCATTTTTCTTCCATCCATCTCTTCTTTTCACACTTACGTGCCCCACAGTAATATGTATATTCAACTCCCATATCAGAAACCCACTTTACATCCATCCACAAACGCCCCAATTCTCAACCTATACACGTGGTCCCTGTGCCCACATACTTTAACCCTACTGACGTGAGGCACCTTTTTATTTGGAATCCCTACTAATTACTGGGTACCCCCAATCAACTTTTTATATGTCATTTGTGGGGAGTTTGTGGATGGATGTAAAGTGGGTTTCTGATATGGGAGTTGAATATATATTACTGTAGGGCATGTAAGTGTGAAAAGAAGAGATGGATGGAAGAAAAATGAAATTCTATGGTCACGCCAAGGGGGGGGGGGGAGGGCCCATAGACTTGTGCTAGAGGTCCTTAACGCCTTGGGGACGTAATACGCACAAGGATTGTTTCCTAATTTTGAGGGTTAGTTTTAGAAGTGCCACCCTCGCCATGTATGGCTTGTTGTATGCGCTAACGCGTGTTAAGTAAAATGAATTTATTGGATATTTTTTGTAATAAATTTCAGCACCTGAAAAAGCCATTCAGTTGGCGAAACGTCGTGCGTTGTAAGAAACGTAAAATTTGGCTGTGTTTGTGTTCATTTGAAAAATTCGTATCTCCCAGCCACTGCAAAGATGGTAGTTGCTTTCTTAGCATACATGTAGTTTGAACTCAAGCAATCAAACGTTTTCATTCTCAACATCTTCCCTCTCCCCTGTCGGTTCCACGATGACCTTGATCAAGAGGGCGTCATTTTTCAAATACCTTGGATCTTCTATGGTCGACTGTAGGACCAGCTTCGAGTAGATTGTATTTCGTATCTTGTCCAATTCGACAACTTTCTTAAGGTGCATCTTCTCCTTAGAATCTGACTGGTCCAGGATCCATAGTGTGGTTCTATGTGGGAAGGCCTTGGGCAGGAAGTCATCGAAGGGTCCCCTCCGAAACCACATGAAGGCCGACACGTACTTCTGGTTCTCTTCTCCATGGCCGTTGAGGCACAGCTCCACTTGCATGCGGTACCCTTTCTGACTGCTGTAAAAATAGGCGCTCTTCAGGCCTTGGATGAGGCCTCTTGCCTCTCGCTCCTTATGCGCCGAGTAATCCTCCACCTTCCAGAAGAGCATGCCGTCGCTGGCCGCCATCGTCTTGTAAAGCATTGCCAGAGGCTCAATCACGATCTTTATAAATACTTTGTCATTCCTCACGTAACGGTCTCCGTCTTCCAGAACGGCCAATGGGACGAAGTGCAGCTCACCCCAAAACTCCTTCATCCAGCGCTCCGCGTTCTTCCTTCCGAAGCTCGGCTCCCAGCTCCTCACCAAGTCGCGGCGCTCGCTTCCGGATGAGGCTTGGTCTAGAACCACGAATGTTCTCTTGTGAAAGTACACAGACTTACTTTCCTTGTTCTCGTCCTGCACGAAGGACAGGTAGATGGAGAGGAAGTCCTTGTAGAGCATCAGCCTGGCCTGCATCTCGTAGACCGGCTCCCTGGTCTGGAAGCTGTCACTTTCGACTTCTTGCAGCACATTGTTCTTGAAATTGGAGAGGACGTCGCTGAATCCCCTCAGCTCCCATGTGAATTCTGTATAACCAGATTGCACACAGTTTTCTTCCAGGTAGTTCATCCAGCAGCAGCAGCTCTGAAGCAGAGGAAGAAAAAGCCTGTATGAGGGATCCGAATTTGTTTCGTTGGAGGATCCAAACATTTTTGAAAAGCTGGCAATCAGGTCCAACCAAATGAAGGTTTCACACAGCAATATGTGGTGGTTTTGAAAAGTTCTGTCTCCTATGCGTTACCATCATTGGCATAGCGTAATCATGGGGGATCTGGGCAGTGGCGGATCCAGGGGGTGCCCAGGGTGCGGTCGCACCCCCCTTGACTCCTTGCATATTCTTTTTTTTTCTTTAAATGTACTTTCATTTTTCTTTCCCGTTTTGCTGGTAACATTTTGTACTTGGGTGAATCTGGGATACCCTTTTTCATCCTGGATACACAGTAGGGGGATTAAATGGCTTCATTCAGTCCTTGTTCTTTCAATGTCTAATTGTAGCAAGGTCGGCACTGACTAAGCAGGTTTGGGCATTTCTGCTCTAGACTGAGTTCCTTTTTAGACAGCTGAAATTCTCCATTTCTTAATTCCCAGTAGCTTTCTACAGAAGGGTTTATGCCCTGCAGTCTTGGACTTTCATAGGCCAGTGCTCAGCTTTTCGACCATAATAACCATATACATGTATATATTGTACCTCTCATTCTCTCCATAACTTGACCTTGTGTTCACGCATTTTCAATAACAACATGGATTTTTATGCCATTTTCGGACCGTACATTCAATTTATATACATGTAGGTTTTTTCCACACACCCCGGACATTATTTTATGGCATTGTAATGCCCTCTGGAATGTTACTCAGTGGCGGAACTACGAGTCAATTCTGGGGGTGATCGGGTCACCTTGAATGGAGGCTTTTAAATTTGTTAATTTAAATTGATATATTTGGTTTAAGCATTAAATCCATTAATCCCCTGGGGATTTTGTAACATAGGCAGTGTTAGCTTATCGCCAACACAAGTTTACACAACAACTACATGTATACTGCGATACTGTATACGTTCAAAAAATAATGTACGAAAATAATGTATGGTACACATTTAGACAATTTCATTCGAACGCCTTCCTCCACCTGGCGGCTGCATTGTCCATTTCGGGAAGGCAAATAATGCGTGAAATTTGAATGGAAAATCGGCTGTGGTTGGAAAAATATGGACCAAATGTAGTGTTAATTAAGCTATTCGTACGTTATTTATAGTGAATGCAGTATTGTGTGTTGGTGAATGGTGATAAGCATCCCCTGCAGGTGAGTCTGCAAAAAGACTCATTGAGACGTCATTTCTCCAATGGTCATGATAGCTAATATTTTAATAGATGTTGTACAGCTGTTGTAAATGGAAATCGTTTGACAAAAATAAAGCAACAGGATACAAAATGTATTCGACAACAGACATGACATTGACAGACATATACATTATCTCATGGTCATACGTTTTAACAGGCATGCATATCCAGAGAGTAAAATTTTTCGAATTGCGCTTTTTTAAAACTGCAACCAGATAAAATATATAACTTGCCCGGTATTCAGCTACAGTGTATACAGATTTAACTGCCACACGCACTGCTGAATTATTGATAAGTTATTTCTTGGAAAATAAAACATTAATTGTTTTTTATATTTACATTCAATTATGAAACATTGATGAAAAATTTCGAAAAAAGCCTGAAAAAACCCTTTTCCCAAAAGGGTTTATTAGAGATAGGAGGCACAAGTACTGTATTTACTATCTGCTGCAGATGATTTATACCCATAAGCAAATAACTTACCTTAAAATCTTCCTTTGCTCCGGGGCTTTGGCCTGTTCGAGTTGTTTCAGTGACTGCGTTTTTAAGTAAATAAAAGCATTCACAAGTTAGTAATATTCAAATGTTTTGTGAATCCCTCCTGCATGGTATAAAGCGCAAAATAGTGAGAAATTACCCATCACAGTTCAGTCACTAACCTTCACTATTTTTGACTTGTTTAACTTCATGATGGATTTTTTCATTCCCATTTTCTAACTCATCAATCCTTTTCTGCAGTTGAACGACGATATTTTCAAGTTTATCGCCTTCAAGCTGGTTTTCCTCCAGAAAAGATTCCTGCCCTTCTCCGTGAAATTTGTTTTCCGTTTCTAATTTGGATTCTTTCTCGTGCTCATTATGCAAATGTGCCTGACTCTGTATAATTGAAAGGGTTTCTTTGAGCGCATTCATCTCGTCCTTCAACTTAACAAGGTCATCTTCATATCGCTAAATAGCAAAACAAAGCAATTAAACAATTTGTAGTGCAATTTCTCATATGAGCAGTTGTTACCTGCCTTATATTCTGCGTCCGCAATTAAAGGAACTTCTGAAGGCACTGAAATAAAAATCAAAGATTGCGTCAGATAAAGATGTCAACAATATTCTTTTATTTTATCGTTGATTATGGACCCCCCCCAGTCCACACTAAGAACAAAAACGAGTTAATTTTTGTGAATGTTTGTAACCATGCATGCAGCACGGAAAGTTCTCAACTAAGTTATACTAGTAGTTTTTGCGCATCATAACCACATGTTATACATGTATAGCATGGTTTGACAACATTTTGACAATTTTGGGTATGTGTTGTGTTGAATTGCTTTTCCGTAATGAAAAGTAAGGATATCCCTTCGTAGGAGATCCTTGCTTTCATAAATGATTACAACTGATAAATTTATTTTTTTCAATGAAGAATGAGTTGTTCGTCAGGGCAAACCTGGCACAGAATGTTTTTAAAGTTATAAATTTCGCCGTTAATACACAATAAAATGAAGTTAACGAAACTTAAGTACGAAACAATTGTAGAACATAAGAGGTTGAATTATTGCCAAACTTCCTTTTTTGTTGTAAATTAAAGTACGTGTAATGAAATATTTTAAAAATCACTCGATCCCATGAGAAATTACTCAGTCTACATGAAAAATAACATTAAATTACATGCGACATGCAGTCAAAACTAAAGACATCCCGCATCATTTGATACATAAATGAAACATTTCGGCATACTCCTATTCAAACAATGGACGAAAGATAATCATGAGTTTTATATGAATTGCCCTGTATATAGGAATATATTAATTAATATTCACTGTTGGTTGCTTTTCTTAAGTTATCAATTTCTCCCATGATTTCTTCACTTTTATTGGCAAGCTCTTCGACCTTCAACTCAAGGTCTTGATTTTGCTTCGACAGTTGAGAGTTTTTCATCTTTTGAAGTTCTTCTGTAACTAAATCTATCTGTTCTGTTAGCACTGCTTCCAATTGGCTATTAGAATGATTTTCACTGCTATTGTCATCTCCTTCTGCGTCGTTTGCTTTTACAGATACCATAACTTTTTCAACGGTGCCCATCCTTTCAAGCAGCTGAGTTATGGACGTTTTCAGTTCTATGACGTCAACAACCTATGAAATTATTATTAAGCAACATGTTTAAAATCACGTGATAAATTATTGTAGGATACCATTAATAATTTTCAAATCATACCTTCAACATGTCAACATATTGAATAAGTCCTGCACTTTCTGTGTCAAAAGTAGAAAACAGCATTGTCAATGCATAATCATAAGGAAATTATCCCTAATTCTAAATGAGTAAAATGAATAGATATTGTAGAGCTCATGTGAAATGTGTGAGGTTTATATTTAGCTTCTTAAAATTTGTTTTTCTCTGACTTAAGTAAATCTAACACCACATGGCACATGTGTCTCAGTTGCTGACTGTGGGTGTATTAAAATGATTTCAGTTAGCTTTGTGTAAATTTCCCAGTAACATCCTGTTGAATGGCCATGACGACACTGCATAACTAACCCTTTTACTGCAACTTGCCCTTTTATAGCAAGTACCCTTTACTTGTTTTGACCTGTAAACTAACTTAGCATTTTGCATCTAATTAATGTTTAAACAATGACTTTTTGAAACACAAAGCTAATGCGTTCCTGACACACCTAGTTTGTATCAAAACTGATAAACTTATACAGCTTTATATATAAACTAGCATTTAGATATTTTATGATGCCCTAACGATATATGACACTGCATGCTCCAAATATGACAACCATGCAAAGTTAACCGAAAATTATGAACAATTAAGGACACAAGATGATTGAAGTTCATTTCTATGCGCATATTTCTAAATAATTCGTCTTTAAGCGTTTTTAACATTTTGAAACTTCCTAATATTCAAAGATACCATATACAAGTACTTGGTGCACAAATGTTGTTGAAGGTTAACTTTGCATGGTTGTCATATTTAGAGCATGCAGTGTCATATATCGTTAGGGCATCATAAAATATCTAAATGCTGGTTTAAATATAAAGCTGTATATGTTAATCAGTTTTGATACAAACTAGGTGTCAGGAACGCATTAGCATTTTTGTGCATAAAAAAAACGGTGGCAGCACGAAACAGTCATCCAATTTCTGTGAGACTGTGACAGTGTGACGTCACACATTGGGATGACGTAGTATGGTTTAAAATGTTCGCCCAATGAGCTAGGGGCGTCTGCTACAACGACGCCATTGTGAACTGTGCGTTGCTATGCACGCCCATAGCTCGATACATGATATGGGGTCATCCAAACATCGAATGAAGATTACCATTCGCTACTATGAGAACTTGGGAAGTCGAATTTATTTGAAAATAATCGATCTTCTTCTATTTCGATGGTATGAACCCGACAAATTACATCATACAAATGCTGGAAATCCGTTATTAGCAGCCCCGTATTTTCGGTTTTCCAGCGATCATTTTCGACATGAAAACTTTCGTTGATGTAACAACATACAGTAGCAATCGTTTATAGCGACGAACCGGATATAGGGACCAAATGTTGCATCACAGTTTGGTTTTGTATCGAAACCCAAGTAAAAAAATCGGTTAATAGCTACGTCTCTATAGCGACGGAACCGGATATAACAACGGATTAATGGACATAATCAGGTTTCGGCAATCGTATATAGCGACGAACCGGATATAGCGACCAAATGTTGCATCACAGTTTGGTTTTGTATCTAAACCCAAGTAAAAAAATCGGTTAATAGCTATGTCTCTATAGCGACGGAACCGGAGATAACAACGGATTAATGGACATAATTTGGTTTCGGCAATCGTTTATAGCGACGAACCGGATATAGCGACCAAATGTTGCATCACAGTTTGGTTTTCTATCTAAACCCAAGTAAAAAAATCTGTTAATAGCTACGTCTCTATAGCGACGGAACCGGATATAACAATGGATTAATGGACATAATCATGCAGTTTCGGCTAGCGGATATAGCAACCATCGGACATTCTGTATTTTGCAAGTCTTGAAATGAGGAGTATGCATACAATGTATGCACATGTATTTACTTCACTTCAAAGCAAAAATGACATTATCTGGAGAAGTATCGGTTGTAACGACCGAAATCCTGTGGTCCCTTCGATGTCATTATAAACGATTCTACTGTATTCCAAATATATTGGACAAAGATTAGTAATAACATTACTGATTTTTAGCAAGAAAAAAAGAATTATGAAACTTCTCTAATGCTAACAGATGTAAATACGAAAAAATGGCTCCAGGTAATATTTACGTTCAATATGTTCTGGTGGCGATCCACATTCGGGACCTTGATCCAAGCTTTGAGAATTTTCTTTGGTTTTAAAACCTTTTTCTTTAAGCATCTTCTGAATGTCCTTAAGCAGAACGAATGCCTTGTCGTAATGTTTTTCGTTCTCTTTAATCATTTCTATGCTCTCCTCCATGGCGCCCAACCTGGAGGTCACATCCTTCAAAGCATCCTCCAAATTCAAAATCTTCCCATCCATCTACAGTATTAAACAGATGTGTTTAGTTCAACTTCAGCAAAAAAAACGCGAAGAAATGAAGAACCCAACAGCTCACTAACTTCAATTGCACTCGTTTGGGGCAGCAATGCCGTTTGCCAATTGCTAGACAACAAAACATCAGCTATATACTGGCATGTTTTCTGATGACGCTGTTGAAGATAAAATTACATGACACGGTGGCTTGAATAAGGTATATGTTATGAACTACAGGTACCTTGATAAATACTCGCGGAAAACGTATTTGGGCATGGAAAGAAGATGATGCTTATTTTTCCTTTTCAATTTACAGTTGTACACAGTGAAATCTTTCTTGTTTTCCATAATGCCTTGATTGGTTCAAGACACTTAATATTATATAAAATAATGTAACACCTAAATTTCGTTATGTACGCTAGTGATTTTGTTTGTTTATTTATCTTTCAGCATTATCTTGATTCTAAGTATAGGATCACTTGTCCAGAGTTCCTACCACCTCTGCCAACAAAAATAATTATGCAGGAAATTGGGATTTACTGTTATTGAAATCGGCAGACTGGAGTAATTTGTGTTAACAAACATCGTCGACCACACAGCATAGAAAACGAGAGTTAGGGTCCCCATAAGTCTAAATAATTCAAATCATGTTAAGTATTGTTAAAGCCTGTGACTTCCCTTAAATCCAATATACTAAACTGGCTTTAACTCGTCTTGAGTCAAGATTTAGGATATGTGAAGGCACCTATAGGAAAGCAACGGTTCAATCATGGTAAGTCCATTTAACAGGACTTAACATGGCTTAAATAAAAAAGATTTTATTTGGTGTGTATGGTACCTAAGAGGGAAATAGGGCGCGCATGCAGATGGCGCCTGACGCCAACAAATGTTTTTTTTTTTAAAAACTGAATTATTAACAAATAATTTTTGTATTCAAAACGTTTTAGATGTATTAATGATGACATTTTTCAAACTAGACAGCAGATCATGTTTTAGCATATAAGCTTACCTGATGTAAAAATGCATCCATACAGAGATAATAAAATTTTAGTTATCGCAATATACATGTACATGAAAAAACATAAATTTGCAATGTATGGATGAGGGACACATGTTTTTATCTGGAGCCCTTACAAAAATATATTAGGTTACATAATCCAAATGACTATTTTCGGCCTAGTGTAAATAATCCTTAATTTGGTCCAAATTATAAGCTTGTGCAGCTTAATGTAACAAATGATGCTCAACTGACAACTGCATAGCATTGATCACTCTACTAAATAATCGAGCGTTTTTGCGGTAACCAGCTAATTACTTTCAACATTTGTCCGCCAGGCGGCGCCACATTTCGAACTCGGATCCCCTGATTGCTATAGTCAAATCAACGAGAGAAGACAAAAATGGCCGCCGTTCAACCAATAGGATGCCATTTCCTGTTTGCGAT
>JAQFYZ010004671.1:0-10674 GCA_034695085.1 Cylindroiulus punctatus | reverse complement strand
CATATTTTATGGTTGTATCATACAGGGGCCCACGTGGTAGCAGACGAAACTATGAAGTCTGTGGATGCAAAATAAATTATCACCCTGTAAAAACCGCCCAATCCCGTTATGCAATGTGAAATGTGGGTTCCCTGTGGAAACACGCAGTTTTTGTATTGTGATTGGTGTATTATGATTGCTAGGCAATTATAATACACTAATTAAAATTCATTTTGGTGGAAACGTAGTATAACCACGATCCCTTTTAACATTCCCGCTTTCTATCACATGATTAAACAACTGGTCAAAGCTGGTGACGTCAAAATAAACTGTCCATGGCCGTTTTGAAGTCCAGACGTATTTTTCGTTTTTCAACTCTCGATTTGGACATGAAAACGTTCGTTGATGCAAAAAAAATACACACATACAGTATATATTATATACATACTAAACTTCATTTTAAATCCATAAAAAATGTGAGATTTCCCTATGGTCGGATTCATAACAATACTCGTCCAATTTATCATCATCTTTTCAATTAAACGCCAATGCAATTAGCACCATTTGGGCTGGCGCCCCAGGCCCGCATTCCCGGCAGGTGCCCCATAATTGGCCCAGGGGGCGCCGGTGCACCCGGCTACCGTTCGGCAGGTCGACCATGGCTGGGGGTTAAAGGATTTAAGGTGTAATAGCGTGGCCCCCACCCCAGCCCGGCTGCAACCTGTGAGAACTGTTCCCAGAAGGCAGCCAATTAACTTGGAAATACGAAAGACAACTGCAAATGTATAATTATTGGGGTGCAAAAAAATGTGGAGGAGAGCCAGCCATGGCCTAAGTACACGGTTCTGGGTGATGGTTACATTATGTATGCAGCATTGCGTGCATGCACACGTGGATTTTGCATCACCCCCTTGTCTACCTGCCTATTGAGTCAGAGCGTTTCATGACTACCTCATCCCACACCGGCGCTCTGGGAGGTCACCCGGCTTGACCTCTTCGTTTTTTTGCCATCAAAATGCCAGTTTGCTCCTATTTACTCCTCTTCCCTCCTACCAGAACGTCCAGAGCATCCTAACCACCACCGTCATCACCCCTCGGATCCCCCTCAATTTGTGTCCAGGTGTGCACTCATCAGGCCAGGTAGGTGGGGGGAGGATTGGAGGGGGGGGGGGGTGTTATTTGGGGTGAGGGAGTTCTCAACTGAAAAACCGGTAGGCGGTCCAACCCGACCCCTCCGCCAACGACCTTTGGCTTTTGGATTAAATTACCCAGGGGTTGGGGCAGGTCACCCCCTGGGTATCAATACCGCGAATGTGGGGGTATGCGTGGGGACACCTCGTATTTGGGCCCTGACAGGAAGGTACCCAGCGTCCCCTGTGGCTGCTGTCATAGTGCATGGTATACCGACCAATTGATGGTTATCGTCGCGTGGTGGTATCAGATTGATATCTGAATTCATAACAAGAATTTGGTAGGATGTCAGTATTTTCAGGAGAGACTTAATACGTCCCCATCTTCTCGATTCTTTCGCAAACCAAAAAAAAATTGTAATTACAATTTGAAATTAATTTTTAGGTGTTTTGGTAAGGCTAGTTTAAATCTTTACAAAAAATGAAAGAGGAAAATTTCGACAGCTACATGTAGCATAGGTGTCATTCTTGCACAGAGTGTTTGCAAAAGGTGTTTACAACTTAACATTTAATAATAGCCGCTTAATATCTGAATTCATAACACGACTTCGTTCGGTTAGACGTTAGATCAGCTACACTACGGTATATGTCCCGCTGCAGCATAGACGCTATGATAAAATGGCTTCTCCTAATGGCTCGTAGGCTGAAAGTGATTGCCTGGCAGATGAGCAGCTAAATTAGAAATTATATTTGTTAGGTTAGTTTTTATAAGGTCAATTTAAATATAAATACGTGTCATTTTTGTGCAAGTCAATAACAGAACGACGTCTAATCAGTACTTTTTCTTTTCCCAAACACTCAACATAGCCCTAGTCCAATTATATCAATTCTTCAAATTACACTTGTAGATCTCATTCAAGGGCATTTTGCATACTTGGACTTTGACATATTCCACAAAAACATTCTGCAGTACAATGTCAGGGGCCCAATGGGCACCTTTAAGGACATCTTTCGCACATCTTGCTGGGACTAAGTTTATGGGTAGAGAAAAACTACTGACTAGACGTCGTATTTGCCCCCAATGGACATGTACCATCATGTAACCCAAAGAATGCTCCTTATTTCATTTAGTCATGTAAGTTAATTTTAAAGTTGCAAACAACCTCTAAACATCCTGCTTTGGACAATTAGAGTTAAAATACAAATATTGTGCAATGTTTCCAGCAAGGCAGAAACGAGAACGTAGAAACGAGGTAGCAGTTGCTAATTATGAATAACTTTATGGCCCAGCAAAAGTGTAGGAAACGGTCCCCCTGCAATTGGGAGCACGGCTACTAATTTTCAGGAACTTAAAAGAGTTATTGCATTCGATTAAACGCTTTGCAGTTTTGCATTTTAATGAAGGCCTGTGCTCGTATTTGGCAACAAAAACAGTGGATCGTTTTTCTAGTTCACTGCTCTTGGCATTACATCGGTTTGCTTATAAATACACAAGCATGCATTTAAAAGCCTATTTAAATGAAGGAGGCCAAGTTAAAAATACAAGTCATGAGTCAAGTCAAAAAACTGCTGCCTAAAGAGCATGGGATATCGAGACGTCCACGCACAACCAGCCATTTACGAGTTTTTGAACCCTTCCTCACAGCTACCAATTTTAACCCAGCTTTACATGTGGGGTACCCATGTCCCCTCAAAATACTTAAGCGAAATATCCCCATCCCCTCCCCCCTTCAACATTTCGATGTGCATTTCATACTCAATCACTACAAATATTTGTCTGTGCCCTGGCCTCCATACCCAGGTGTTTAGTTTATTTAATAGTAAAAAACTTTTTGCCATGTTATCAGTATACAGAAGTTGGACATATTCTTAATTTCTGACCTACTCCCCCATGTCATAATTCGCCATTGGAAATTTCATAACTCCCCCAACTTTCCCATAACTCCACCTAAATGATAATACGATCGTATAGTGGTAGACCAAAACTAAGTATAATTCCTGCTCCCCGTTTGTGTTTATTGTTTATCCAAACCTAACCTAAACCAAACTAAAAACATGCAGTAATTTCTGATTTTGCTGCATAAATTGACAGGCAATCATTAGCGCATGAGCCGTTAAAAGAAACAAACATTCTCATTGTGTCCATAACGAAGCAGCTAGGGCAGCAGCAGGGAGAATATGCTTACTGTACCTTAATATAGTCAACATGTTTACCAAATTTGATTCAAAAATGCTGGATTTTAGTCACATAAGAGCAACAATTCAAAATGGAACGCCATGGACAAATATTTTTTGCAACACTGGGTGACAAACGTTGGATTTCAACTCAACATTTTATGAAACGGCATGATGACTACTTGCTTCACTTCCGGTTTCATTCGACTGTCAGCATTGACATAATACTTGAACACCACCATTACCCATTCACGTTTCTGTAGCTTGTGATTTTCAGTTTCTTACAAAAATTTAAAATAAATTAAAGTCCATGTAACACACGTGTAAAATACAGACATCCCACGTGATATGGTATAAGGGGGCTCGTCTCATGTTTACAAATCAGCCAACCTCTACACGTTGCATTGTTCTTAAATTAATCCGTTTGCAGATTTAATGAGAATAATGAGGTTAATATGTATATATATAATATATAAGATTATAAGAGAATAATGCCTCTGCATAAATTTCGAGCTCAATCAATTTTCAAAGTAATACTTTTCGCCAGACAATTTAAATAAAATCTCTTCGTGAAATTTGCTACTTTGAGCTTCACCAATATTTGCGTTTGAAATATGCTGAAACTGCAGTCATTAACTTCAGCATCCCTTACCAGTCAGCGAGGATTATTTTACCACCGTAACAGTAGGGGTAGGTCGAAAAAGCCGCCTGCCAAGTTATGACTTCTAAGGGATGTTAACGATATTTTCTCGCATCCCACAGCAGCATGGGATGCGAATTTTACAGCCCTGATGTCAACAGAATGCAAATAGGAGCCCAGATAACCGCAAGGTACCCTGCTGATGGATTCCCATAAACACCCGCGATAAGTATGCCCAGAACTTTTTAGTGCCAGGGAATGTGTTGGACTTCATATTACTAGGGGGTTCCCCATAGGGAGGAGCGCCACACGCATCACACATCCTCCCAAGTGGACATAATTAAAAGTCGTATATTCTTCTCACCTCTGGAGAAAGCACTTCCTTAAATACGGGCCGGGACACGACAAGGACATTGATAACATCAAAAGATGCCAAATTTAATCCTTATCGTTTAGTGCCGTGGGGGCCTAGGATACGTCAACTGGATGGCCTCCTGTTTGCAGATTCAAAGTTAGTGATATGCAAAACATGCTGGTCGACAAGCTCTTCACCCACGTCAAAATAACATTGTATCGCCTAAAAAGGGGTACGTTTCAGGCTTGCTAACATCGGAGTAAATGAACTGCTGAATGTCCCCTGAAGGTGGCGAAAACCCCATCAATGGTTGTGTTAAAGCAACTCTGGCATGTTTTCCAAACAGGCACCTTATCAAAATGCTAACCGTTTTATTTCCTAGCCACATAAATGGGAATTTGTCATTCTGTAATTAGCTAATACACTGTATACATATATTACTGCTTAATCGGTAAGAGATTTGGAATAAACAAAGGTAAGTACTGCTCCAGCTGTGCACATAATATTGAATTCAATTTAAACACACAGCCAGCGCCTGAGCTACACAATGTGAGCTACACAATCCAAGTACACAAATGTTACAGCAAAAATTAAAGAACGATGAAAGTAAAATGAATTATACAAAATGTCAAATTGCAGCAACAAAATAGAGTAAAAATGATGAAATGCATATGAATGACAAACCTCCAAGTTCAAAACTGTTAAGGAAACCTAGAAGCAAAATGAAGTACAGAATACGCAGGAAAATACGGTGGTATGGGATATATTAAATACAGTTTTCTTACATATCACATTTCTACTTGTTTAGTTGACAAGAATGACACCTGGGCCCTATGGCACAAAGGTATGGACATGTGGTGGTAAGGGATGCATCAAATACATGCTATGTTCCACAAAATAACTTTTCACTATAGGTTAGTGATTCAGTGTTAATAGTTACGGGTCCGTTTGATAGAATAACAGGTGTATCGTGTTTGATTGTATTTTATTTGTAATTGAAGCGTACATTATTCAGCTGCCCCTAATCGCCAGGCAATCACTGCGATCATAAATGATAGCACTGTAAAAATTTTCTAAAAATTCCATCATTTACTGTCCAGCTATGCAAAAATTAATTCAAAGTCCCTCATTTACTATCCTTTTTTGCAAAAACTTTGCCTACACTGTCTAATATGTTTTAGCATTTCATTCTCTATTGATATTCTGATTATTGGTAATTCTATGGTAAATATAACAGTAATCAATACTACTACTGGTGTTTATGGTACTAATGACTGTCGTGATGACATTATACTTAAACATCCCCAAGTTAACGCTGAGTACATGCATTATGAAATGGCTTGATCAAAATGCCCAATATTTCGTACTTCCGCATTATGGTTTCTAGGGACCAAACCCAGTGCGCTTTTTGAATTTGCATAACTGACCACACGAGTGCATGCACTGTGTCCACCTCGACCAGGTGTACGTTTCACGAGTCAGGCCTGCGTGAGACCAGCTTCCCAATGCGAGCGTAGGAGATAAACCAAAGCCTTGTTTCGGGGGTAAAAAAACTGGCCTAACAGACGATAAATTAAAACTTCTTCCTACCACATTCCAGGCGATTCTTTTAATATTTTATTATTTTTATCCACACAGCGCCTATATTATTTTTAATAGCCAACATGTTTTTTAACCGATGGTGCATATTCAGCGAGTTTTGCACGTGCATGTGGTCGATAAAATGCATGCATCAAATCTTTATTGTATTTGGTTTGCCCGAAAAAAAGCCTCCCGACCAGGAATTTTAAGTTGTCGTTTATGTGGATGTTTTCGCGAAATACTCGGGGTTTTTTTTTTGCTGCTGTTTATGCGGCTGGTCAGCCTTCTCGGACTGGTCACACCGGCTGCTTACCGAGAATTGCATGAAAGGTGTAATGAACGCTCACTTATGGTTTCCTTATTGTTTGTCATCGTGTGCCTCTCGCATCGCCCCCGCTGGCCGCGGGTTGCAGGGGTCAGAGGTCACAATTATCAGGCGGGCTGGGGTAGGCAGGTGAGGGCAAGAGGGCGAATGGAGGTAAACGATTAGGGAAAATCAGCGGATTTTTTAAAATGGCTGTCGTCGTTCGGTGTCTGGAGGGTACTGGACCGGTTTGGGAACACTTGAGCAAATGTGAGATACTGGATGACATGAATAAACTTGGAATTAAATTACCTCGTTTCGAAGCAAACCCGCAGATTATGTGATCATATGGTTTTTGGACAAGGTGGATTGCTTCTGAAGTTTTGAGCAGGAATATGGTTGCCTATACGGTGTTATGCCTTGATTAGTTAGGACCAAATATGATTAAGGTCACCAAAATCACGTTCAAATCTGATGAAAGATTGAACGTATTTTGATTTATGCTATGTGAGGGTGTATTGGAATGTAATCATAATAATAAACCATTTATTTCCTTACAAAGAAAAATGATCAGTGATAGTTGAGATCAACTCAACTCTGAAACACAGCCGAATAGATGACTCCGTTGTAACAACTATCACATTACAGAATTGACTGATTTTCAGGATAATGGCTGTCGTCGTTCGGTGTCTGGAGGGTACTGGACCGGTTTGGGAACACTTGAGCAAACGTGAGATACTGGATGACATGAATAAACTTGAGCATTTGGAATTAAATTACCTCGTTTCGAAGCAAACCCGCAGATTATGTGATCATGGTTTATGGTCGAGGTGCTTCTGAGCAGGAATATATACGGCGTTATGCCTTAGTTAGGACCAAATATGATAGGGTTACCAAAATCAGGTTCAAATCCGATGAAAGATTGAATGTACAGTCGAACCTCGTTATAACGAATTGCATGGGACCACCACACTTTGATCGTTATAACCGTAGTTCGTTATATCAGTAGCCAGACAAAATATGAGTTTTAAAAATAAATTGTATTTATACTTGCATAACATTTTTTGTACAGTATTGTACAACTTTTCTGAGGGCACAGTGGTGATTTATTTGAAATAATCTGTCATTATAGATCGTTTATTATTTCTTTTGTGACATTTCTTGTAAGTGCGCAAAAGTGTCAAAAGTCTGAATGAGAAGGAAGTCGAAATTTTATTCAGACACTTAACTACCCTGCACACCTACAAGTAAAAGTTATTTGAAATAATGTTTTTTTGAAGATTGTGCAAATACATTGTCATCGATCTGATGACATCTTGACAGCACCTTCTGTGAACTGATAAATGGGTGTTTTTCAAGTGATGTTCTGTAACCTTAGTGCATGGGACCTCGAAAATGTGTTCGTTATAACCGACAATTCGTTTTATCCAATTCGTTATAACAGTATAAATTAACATTATTTCTGTATAGGCTGTGACGGGGATTGGGAATACTGTTCGTTATAACAGTAATTCGTTATAAGCAAGTTCTTCATAACGAGGTTTGACTGTATTTTGATGTATGCTATGTCAGGGTGTGTTGGAATGTTATAATAATAATAAACCATTTATTTCCTTGCAAAGGAAAATGATCAGTGATAGTTGAGATCAACTCAACTCTGAAACACAGCCGAATAGATGACTCCGTTGTAACAACTATCACATAAAAAAATCGCCTGGATCAACTGTGTATGTCTAACTTGTAACATCGAAATCTTCTAAATGCCTAGCAATTGCCCGATAGGTACGCAACACCTTCTCATGCAACATATTCTACGTTGATTTATTTAAGTGCAGTGGACATTATTGTTCTGTATGTTGAACAATGGCTAATCCTTTGGGGATTTTCAAAAATTGTGTCATCACATTTTCGTGATTTTCACACCCTCTCACTAGGGCTAGCCTAATGACATGTATGATCATTGACCATAAAATTTCGAATTGAGGAAATTTTTATCAACATTTGAACATTAATGAAAAAGTCAAGTCACACAAGAGTCAAATTTTAGATAAAAACGGCCTAGATAAATCTGTGTTTGTATTACATCCACCATAGGCTATGATAAAGTGGATAGCTTAGCTTGGCGACTCATATGCTGGCAATGATTGCCTGACGTGAGGGGCAGCAAAATCGAAAAAAATCACCCTTATGTTAGTTTAAGTTAGGATAGAATACGTTAAGACAAACACAAGAAAAAAAACTTAAAAAGATGAAGTGTGACATTTATGACAGGTATCAATCCTGAAATATACGGTACTTGAGTATGTGCCAAATTGGATTCTGTATTCCATTATGCTGTTTATCATAACGTTTTTTTGCAAAACTGAATGCCAACTGATGGATTGTAACAGTGCATTAAACAGCAATAATGATAAACGCTTTTATTTAGGTAAACGCAAGGTGTGCAATAACTGCACATGGATGTGTATGAAATTCAAAAACTGGACAGCAATTCTTCTAAAGCAATATTCAAGTATTATGTCATCATATAATATTGCTTTCAAGCCCCCTCAAATGATTACATGATCATTGCCAGGAATAAAATTCAATTGAGATAAATTGTAATCCATATCATATCAAAACTGACCAGTTTTAGTATCAGCAAAATATTTTTAAAAATTTGTTTTGCAAAAAATGTATTACAAATGATGAAGCTAATAATATTTTTGTATAATAAATAACATCGTCATTCGTCACCATTTCACTCCCCCCTCCCCCAATGATGATAGCAATTCCTGAATGACCTCACACGGTGGTCATTACATTTCTTGAGGTAAAAATATTGATATGGTTTGCATCATTTTCTGACGAACTTCATCAGTATGCCAACCAAAGATAATCTAAATACGTGCACAGTTACCATTTCACACCTGGCAAAGGGGGAACTATTTTTTCTGCGAAATTTGTGGCGCCACCGGATGTGCATCAGGTGGGCCCACTCCCAGGTTAGCGGAAGGCCAGCAAACTCGTACGATGACGTCACGATGACGTCCACAGGGGTCCAACCTTTCGGTGCAGATGCAAATATGTGGAAACTCCAATGGGATGCGCAAAACAAATACCGAGGAAAAATATGGAGACCTTGAAACGTTTATCTATCCACCGCTATTTGCTTTGCCAGGAATTAATTCATTGGCTTTATAGTGCATGCTACGTGGAAATGTCAGCGGATAATTTCCCTCAACATGCAGAGCTATTTCGAACCCACTACGTCATCGGGAAATGGCAAACAGTTATGTGACGTCACGGCATTACGTGGCTGCACCAAAACATGCCTGTTATTTGCTACGCTGGAGTAGGCAAGCAGAAATAAACGGATATGCAAAACAAAACTTGGTCAAATCAGCAGTTTTTGCGAGCGACAATACCGTTGACGTAAATAAGGGAAAACGTAAATACGGACAGTAGGTCTGGGTGAAGGCTGGTGATTTGTTTGCATTCTGATGTGCCAGTTCAATATCTGGAAAATGCTGAGACCCTCAAATGCAGTGTTATGTCATATTAGGATGATGGTGATCAGGTAAATGGTGAATCATTTCATTTTAAAATGTTTTGGGTTAACTGCTTAACGTCATACAGGCCTGCCATGTGTAGGTACATATATTTACCATGTGGTTACCTACGATTCACCCTTGTAATTTACTCTTATCAATTACATTGACGTGTGCGGCTCTGTCAATATTGTAGACAATTACATTGTTTTGTACATTCAATTTCATCCAATTCAATTTCATACACCCACAGTCAGCACCTGAGATGCAATGCGGTGGAGGGGGGTAGATTTACCCAAGTACATCAGTGTGGTACATAATAAACCATGCACATTGTCTGGGCATGATGATTCATCTGTGCAAGGAATCTGTCGAGGCATGGTTGCTTGCATTTAGTCACACAATGTGCATCCACACCACAAGTATGCTCGTATAATTATGCATCAAGTTTGCTCACAAGCAACTGTTCAATAGCAGAGAGTTGCGCTGAAACTTTCTCAGCATACTGCACTTCCATGCAAAGTAGGGCACGCAGGGCCAGTATTACCATGTATTTGTCTACGAAAACCTGTACTGTCTATGGCGTATGAATTTGAATATTACATTGACGATTGCAGACGATTACATTGCTTTTGTGTACTACCATTACATGGTAGCATTACAAGACTGTTTCATTGCATGCATCTGCTCAACAACAACAATGTTTGCTGCAATTGATTGTTGTATTGCGTGCATCAAAGTTTCTCACATCAACTTATTTGCCCACAATTTTCCCTTATAGTTTACCAGTGACAATTTGATTGACGTGTGCAGCTCTGTCAATATTGTAGACGGTTACATTGTTTTTCACATTCAACTTAAATCAATTTAATGTCACACATCCACAGTCAGCACCTGAGATGCCATGTGGTAGCGCATGATGTAACACGTGGTAGTCACATGACGTGCATCAACAGTTGTACAGCCCATGTGCATCAAGG
>JAQFYZ010004670.1:0-10675 GCA_034695085.1 Cylindroiulus punctatus | reverse complement strand
GTAAAAAATTATTTTTTGGGTATTTTTTGGGATGGAATTTATTTTAAAATTTTATTTTGTTGAAAAAACTGATATTTTCCCTGACTTTCCCTGATTTTACAGCAAAAAACGTCGTTTCCCCTGACTCTCCCTGACCATTTTGCTCTTCCCTGACTTTCCCTGACATTTCCTGACTTTCCAGGTGCGTATGAACCCTGAAACAGAAAATAATACCTCAAAATTCCACTCCTGAATTATAGTAGCAACTTATAATAGCATTTATACTTTTTTAGATATTTAATTTACAACCGGTTTCGAGGTTAGAGTATCAACTTGGTTTCAACTCGGGCTGTGGAACTGTAATCTAAGTTTCAACATTTAAAATACTCAAGTGGGTTGAATCTTGGTGTTCGCCAGCCTTTGCATACCTTGGCTGGCTCAACGAACGTGCTGACCTTATGAGAAGTTGATTGCCTTGCCAAAATAAGCAGCCAGGTTAGCCTCCCGAAATGCTTCCGAACAAGTCTGAAACATTATGCACAAAACTTAGTTGCGTCCATCATTGCAAAAACGACAAATGCGTACATGAACAACCTAACACGCCTACCGGATGAGCATGGCAAACTCTTGCGATGTCCTCACAGGATGCACCATACTCCATTGCCAATGCGGCTTCGTTAATCATTTCACCAGCACCCTATAAAGTGATGACATCATCATTGACCGAAGAAATTTCAATTAGCTCCGGCGAAATTTTTATCGCAATAGGGTTAAAATGGTGGATTTGAGTCAAACATAATGATAATTCATTAATGAATTAATTTTAAAAAAAATCTATTAGGTTGACACATCTCTCGTCACTATTCATCGAAGCGCGAAGTAATTATTTAATTAAAAATAACTTACTCCTCCTATGATATGAGCTCCGAGTATTCGGTCGGTATGCTTGTCGCCCAATATCTTGACTAGACCATCGGTATCGGCATTTGTTTTAGCACGACTATTTGCAGCAAAGGGAAATTTCCCAATCTTGTACTCAACATTCTGATAAAATAAAAGACAACAAATTAGTCAGTGATCTTTATTATTAAACGTAGGAATAATATTCTGCGCAACTAATTGAGACGAAATATACTTACTGCACTCTTTAAGTCCTCTTCCGATTTTCCCACCCAGGCCACCTCCGGATGGGTGTAGATAACCGAAGGTACGCAGTTATAATCTATGTGAACCGGACCACCAGCAAGCCCTTCGACGCATATAATACCTACAGTAAATCAGCTATCTTAGATAGAGGTTCATTGAAAAACTGAATTAAGCTACACTGTGACATACCTTCATCTTCAGCTTTATGAGCAAGCATCGGGCCCTGTATGCAATCTCCAATAGCATAAATGCTTTAATGAAAATGAAATGTGCAAATTCGATCAATATTTTCAATTGTTTCTTAGAAAACATAATGGCAGATGAATAAAGAGTTCCATAGACTGATCTTGAATGGTAAATTCTGCTGCCATTTCTAAGAAATGATACCTCATTAAACATTTCGTCGATTTAATGAATGTACCTGGGGACAGCAGTCTGAAAGCGTGAATTAACAGGAACTCGTCCCTTTTGGTCTCGCTCAATGCCGATTTCCTCCAATCCGAGATTTTCTGTATATGGTCTGCGTCCAACACATACCAGCAAAGTGTCACATTCCAGCTGGAAACCGATTTTAGATTTTCTTACGTTGTGGTGCACTCGACACATCAAAAATCAAGAACAATCTAAGACAATTTTAATTGTCTAATAGTACAAACCTCTTCTTTTTTGCTGGGATCTTTCACTGGCTCAACAGTGACCTTTATTGTACCTCCAGTTTTCACTGCAGCAGTCACTTTAGTGTTCAATTTAAATTTGAGTCCTTGTTTTGCAAGGATTCTCTGGAAAGCTTTGGACATTTCCATGTCAATACCCAGACCGCCAATATGCCCTAAGAACTCCACTGCTGTCACTTCGGCTCCAAGTCTTGACCACACAGACCCCTGGAGAACAGAAAGTACAATAGAAGGACGTGATGCAAGACTTTCGCAACAATTCAAGAATTTCCATACTAACCAATTCAAGACCTATGACCCCAGCCCCTATAACAATTAGTCTTCCTGGTACTTTTTCTAGGCAAAGTGCCCCTGTTGATGAGACTATTTGTTTTTCATCCACCTAACAAAAAAGTAATTGTAAGCAAATCGTTTTGCACCTGTATTTACACATTCCATAAGTGTATTTCAGTTGGCCTACCTCAATCCCAGGAAATGGGGTTACTTCTGATCCTGTAGCAATGAGAATGTGTTTTGTTTTCACAACCTCTTGGCTTCCATCTTTTTTCATAGCTGTTACCTCATTTTTGCCTGTGATTTTACCATGCCCTTGTATGTGAGTTACCTAAAATGGTTTGATGAATTTAATGTAGTACAGTTTTCTTACCCGACTATACAAATCTTGCAGGTAATTTCTTACCTTGTTATTTTTGAACAGCATGCCAATGCCACTCGTCAAAGCTTTGACGGCAGTTTTTTTTTGTTCCATCATTTGCGGTAAATTTAACTGAAGCCCTTGAACTAAAACGAGGAATGAAACACTGGATAAGGACTTGTGATAACTGTCAATTTGCATTTACATATAATGACTATATTGATATTATAAACAACTATAGGGTCAGGACAGTCAATCCATTAAACAAAAAAAGTTTTTTTCGGATAAATGCCCATACTTGAACTATTCCATCAACCTGCACTACAAAAATCACTAAGGACTAAAGTTATTTGTGGCAAATATAACTAAAATAATTTGACCTTTTAAATAAGTCAATTCACCAAGCTGATGATTTACATACCATCTATTCCTCTCGATTTAAATTCCGAATGAGCTACATGGTACAAGTGTGAATTGTGAAGCAACGCTTTCGATGGAATACATCCCACGTTTAAACATGTTCCACCTAATGTGTCGTTTTTTTCTATGCAAACAGTCTGGAAAGGAAAAATATCATCAACGACTGAACGAACCTTTCATATTAGAAAAACTATATTCATCATAATTTTAGACATGCATACTTTTAGTCCCAACTGAGCAGCTTTGATTGCTGCAACATAACCTCCAGGGCCAGATCCAACCACGACCAGATCCACCTCACCTAAATCAGTGGAAGTTGTAATTAGATGCTTACTATTCTCCTACCTCTTTATCAATCCATAGATCGAAAATATTGTCCCAAAACTATGACAAACCTGTCGAGCTTGCATATTTCCGTGAGAAGATTCCTAATGATGTTACGCACGACAGTTCCAAATTATGCTGCTTACTCTTTAAGCATGATTGCTGCAAAATTATCAAAACTTTTGATGACAAAATAATCTAATTGTAAAACGTGTTTAGTTTGGATACTGTTACAATTTTATATAGAAAAAAATAGAGCAAGCAAAATAAGGAAATGATGTTGGAACATTTTTACAAATTCATTGTCATTTCGCGCATTATATATTGTTACGATTATACGGAAGAAAATCAATCCCAAATTGTCATTATTTTACACAGCTCTGAAGTGCAGATGATTGTCCTTCAAAGATCCATATATTTCCTAGGTTCATTAAAATTGACCTATCATCAGCCTTGAGACTCAAATTATTGCTGTTAGTCACGCCATTGGACTCTCGTATGGAAATTGAATGTTTTATACGAAATTACCCTTCGTTTCGTATTATAATAAAAGACCTGATGATATTGCATATTACAGAAATATTTCTTTGAAATCAAGACATGGTGGCAGATGATTTCAAGGTTAGCAAAGGTCTGTATGTAAATTGAATTGAACATGCAAAAAACTCAAAATATAATCAAAAAGTCGAGCATTTTACGAAATGCTCGGTGCTTACCTTTAAAACTGGCACAAATTTTGTCCTCACTGCAGTTTGCATTGTCAAATATATCAAAAATTATGAGATGCCTGGATAGTCTTCCTGCTCTCTCAACAGAAAAATGCAGTCTGCTATGATTTCATGAAACATACCCAGTTGGGAAGAAGATTTTACGGAGCCCCATGTAGGCCACTGATAATTCAGCATCCCCCTGAAATGCAAAACGTACCGATTTTGCTTTACAAATTCATGTACATGCCTGTAAATTAAAAATTATCACATCATCCTTACCTAAAATTGAGATATTTTTGGTATCAAAATATAATTAAAAATAAATTAATTTGAGCCTATATTTATACGAAGCACCTTGTTTGGAAAAATAATCTCAAAGGGTCATGTTCAAATATGATGTCATATCACTTTTTCGGGATTTGTGGGCCATCCCACCATACAAAAAACGTGTTTTATACGTTCGCTTTAACCAATTAATTAAAACGCTCAATTTTTGTCTTACCATGTATAGTTTTTCATCCGTTATTTACATATTTTTTCCTTAAAGTCATGAGTTACGCCGTTTATTAATAAAAAATTAAATAAAAATTCGAGAACCTGAAATAATAGAACGCACGTGCCTGAAACAATAAAACGCACGCGTTCGAATTTTAGGCGCGTGCGTTCTATTATTTCAGATTCTCGAATTTTTATTTAATTTTTTATTAATAATATTTTAATAATTTAATAATAAACGGCGGAAAAAAGATGGATATAACGGATGAAAAACTATACATGGTAAGATAAAAATTGAGCGTTTTAATTAATTGGTTAACCAGCTGCTTAAATAACTGAGCGTCCATGCCCTCATGTATATGCGCTACATATATTTTCGGAAGAATAACAGATTTACCATTGTAATGGGACTTGAATAAAATTTAGCTTTACAAAATTGAAAATTATAGTCATATGCATGTGCCTTATATCCTGAGATAACGATTATGCTTCATAGCAAAAGGAAAAATGTGCACTTACAACATAAACAAAAAAAATTACAAAAAAAAAATAACAAAAACAACGATATTAAGTATGTTGTAATCCTTATTTAGTAATCATTAATTTTTGAAAAGAAACTATTAAAAGAAATCATGATATACAGTACACGTATATTGATTACTTTAGCAAACTAGAGCATAAGTTGACCCGGGCGGGGCGGGAATATTTTAACCGGTTTCTTAGCAACAGTCGCATGGCAACTTAATCAACTAAAACGACACTGTTTCCGGGTTTATAACTGCAATTGGTTATAGGAATTTTGATGGAAATTGTGCACCCCACATTGGTTTCTAGATCAATGATGACAAATAGCGTTAAAGATGGTTATGAACACGGCGGTGTGAGTTGCGTGACATAGCTCCTAATAGAGACCAGAAAAACAGCAGCAGCAGCTATTGAAAAGCTCTCAGTAATTTCATCTTAATTTAAGATAATTAATAATGGTGGTTGGATTTGTTACTTGCGGTCCTAATGAGGCTCTAGTGGTTTCGGGTAAGTGCTTTTTTTCAAATTTGTATGGCGGTCTATAAGGGTGGTACGAATAAGGGGTACGAATAAGTTATTTTGAAACTAATATTCAAATATTTTTATTATTACATGTATTAGGATGCTGTCATACAAATCCGCTTTTGGTTCGAGGTGGAATGGCTTTTGCATGGCCTTTTATCCAGCGTGTTCAAAGGTGACTGAATTTCAATTTCCAAGATTGTAAAATACAGATCAACTATTTTTTTCATTAATTTTGTTGAGGCTGTGAATATCTTAATTATTAACTAAGCAAATTTGATATTTAACCTAACTTTAAATGGCATTTATATTAGCAAACATCATTTAAAATCTAATGCAGAATCGATATAAGGTTATGTTAAAAAATACCTGTTCTTACAGTGTTTTGTATCATGTACATCAAAAGAACTGTCCATTACACAACCACTGTCCTGTAGGTGCAAACACTGTACAATATGAGGAAAACTGTGTTATTGATTACTGGCATATAAGCATGCACTGACCGATATACTGTACATGTACAGTGAGTGCATCCATTAGTTAAAGTGGACAACCTAAACTGTGACAACTGTGGCACATAATTTTCTACAACATGAACATGTTCACATTTCAGATTATAAAATCTGAAATGTGCATAGAGCAATTTACCATAAAATTACATATTTTTGAATTGTCAGAATCGTGTTTACCACCCACAGCACTAACCCAATATTGAATTTAAATACACGCTGCTCAGCTGAAGTGGTACCTTTTGTACATTTCAACATGTTTAATTGCTACGAGATCACTTATCACTTATATCACGTTCATCTAGAATCTCCTTCAATACAATGACCTTAGTGGTGGAAAGTCCAAAAGTGTACACCAATCAAGGCGTTGCTATTTCGGTGACTGGCATTGCCCAGGTAAGAGCATAGATTCAAATTTGCAAAATTACGGAATTACCTCCATATCTTGGCTTTTTTCAGGTCAAAATCCAGGGCCAGAACGAAGAAATGCTTCGCACAGCTTGCCAGCAGCTTCTGGGAAAAAAGGAAAAGCAAATTCGTAAAATCGCTCTGGAAACATTGGAGGGACACCAACGTGCTATTATGGGAACCATGAGTGTGGAGGTAAAGTTACTAGTGATTGTACGAACAGAAAACCATAACATAAATGTATCTATTGTAATATCCCCTGAAGGTAGGCAATCACTGCTAACGTCAGCATTATTCTGCATTTCTGAAATCATCCTAAATTTTTCCTGAAAAAAGGTTCTCCTACATAATTTTTAGGCTATTTATAAAGACCGGAAACAGTTTTCCAAAAATGTTTTTGAAGTGGCATCATCTGATTTGATCAATATTGGGTTCATCGTGGTCTCCTACACCATCAAAGACTTGCGAGATGAAGAGGTAAAACACAGGGATGTGGCCGATGTGACAACATGTGACAATTTGAAACCTGCGTGGCAAATGTGACAAAATGGGACAATTTGAAACCTGCGTGGCAAATGTGACAAAATGCGACAATTTGAAACCTGCGTGGCAAATGTGACAAAATGCGACAATTTGAAACCCGTGCGGCAAATGTGACAAAATGTGACAATTTGAAACCTGTGTGGCAAATGTGACAATTTGAAACCTGTGTGGCAAATGTGACAACATGTGACAATTTGAAACCTGTGTGGCAAATGTGACAAAATGTAACATTTTGAAACCTGTGTGGCAAATGTGACAAATACCAAAAAGAAGGAAAAAGCCCAAAAAATATTGCTTGCAGGAATGGAGATGTTACGTGAGGCCTGCGGTACTAGCTGCACAGATATTGTAAAAGTAGAAGCTGCAAATGCCATCATTCAAAGCGGCAAGGTGGCAATAGAGCTTGCTGATAAAAACTTAAATCAGTTATCCATGACGTGTGTAAAAAGGGGAAAAATGAATGAAATGTAACATTTTTGCAGATACGGTATATTTTGTGAAAATTTTGATGAACTAAGAATCAATTGCATAACATTTTCATGTGACAAAATGTGAAAAATGCGATATTTTCATGTGACAAAATGTGACAAAGGCCCAATTCTTGGATGTGACAAAATGTGACAAAATGTGATATAGCTGGCCACATGCCTGAAAACAAGAATCTTATCAAAACCCAACAATTTAAAAGCATGTGTACTAATTATAAAAAACGTTTGATATTGTAGGGTTATTTGAAGGCCTTGGGAATGGCAAGAACTGCAGAGGTAAAACGAGATGCCCGAATTGGAGAGGCCGAAGCTAGGAAAGAAACCTTGATCAGGGTTTGTTTCAAGTATTTTCGACACCAGCATTTGACGTTTCATCATAAATTGCAATACTTTTCATCTAATTTGAATTGTAGGAAGCGTTAGCTGAAGAGAAACGCATGCAAGCACGATTCCACAATGACATCGCCATCATTAAATCCAAACATGATTACGAATTGAAAAAGGCAGCGTTTGATATGGAAGTTTATGCCAAGGTACCAAACTTTCAGCTTATCGATTTACATGCATGTACATGTAACTCAAATTGACTTGATTCCGCAAATGTTACAGAAAGCTGAAGCTGAACTAGCCTATGAATTGCAAGCAGCCACCACCAGACAGAAGATTAAGGAAGAGCAAATGAGCATTATGGTGATCGAAAGAACCCAAGCTACTTTGGTGGAAGAACAGGAAATTATGCGTAGATACAAAGAATTGGAAGCTACGATAAAACAGCCAGCCGATGCAGAGAGATATCGTTTAGAGAAAATAGCAACAGCGAACAAGTATGGGCTTAATTTTTGACTAAGGAACATCTAATTATTATTATGACCGATTACCATTTTCATTACATCTTTTCAGAAATCGTCTAATTATGGAAGCGGAGGCAGAGGCAGAAGCAGTCAAAGTAATTTAAAGTTATTTTAAAAAAATGACCATCAGCGTATCGAGTACAATGTGTGCCTGTAATGTTATGCAGGTCAAAGGTGAAGCCACTGCATTTGCAATTGCTGCTAAAGCTAAGGCAGAAGCGGAACAAATGGCCAAAAAAGCAGATGCTTGGAAAGAATATCAAGATGCTGCTTTGGTGGACATGATTTTGCAAACAACTCCAAAGGTGAGTTACAGGAAGTCAAACCTTTCATTTGACTTCGATAAGAATGCCTCCCATTTCTGTAATTCTTATAAACATAAGGTGTGGAGTATATCATATTTCATATTAAATTCCTAAGAAATTTATATCTGACATATAATTTGTTGTCATTGACCATAATTACATGTACTAAAAGTGACTTTGACACCCCATATGGAAAAAAAATGTATTTTGAAATGCATAGCTAGAAATACATTTTAAAATGCATAGCAAGAAATGCATTTGGAAATACATTGTAAAATACCTTTGGATTGGCACTAAAATATGTATTGTATTATGCATTTCGAAATAAAATTTTAAACGTATGGCAATATATATTGCAAAGCACATGTAAATATATTAAAATACGTATTTCAAAATACATATCAAAATATATTTCACTATACATTGCAAATACATCTCAATTCACACTGCAGTGATGCAAAAAAATTTGTGTAAAAATATTATTTTTACACAAAATTCACTGCACAATCCATTTCGAGTTATCTTAGTGTGGTCCATTTTGTGACATTAATTTAAAATGTTATCTCAATTAAAGCTGAAATGCATTAAAATATAGCTCAGTCTGGCGTATACATTTCCAAATGCATTCGAAATATATTTCATTATTTGAAATACATTTCAAAATGCATTTCAAATACATTTTGCAAATTGAAATACATTGCACAATGCATTTAAAATGCATTTAAAATGCATTGTCTTTGGTTATGGGAAGAATGCCTCCCACTTCTGTAATTCTTAAAACATAAGGTGTGGAGTATGTAAAATTTCATATTAAATTCCCAAGAAATTTATATCTGACATATAATTTGTTGTCATTGACCATAATTACATGTACTAAAAGGGACTTTGACACATTGTCTAAAAAATATATTGTTTGATTACAACATATGTTAGCATGTGAAACGTGTATGATGATATGATGTATGAGGTATGATGATAACCCTATGTATGAAACAAAGTGTAAATTTTTCACCTTTCAAATGTATGAAAATCGTTCAAGATTGTGTCCGAAATTGCCGGCCCACTGTGCCATGTCAATAAAATCGTCATGATATCCAGTGGACAAGGAGAAGTTGGGGCATCCAAACTAACTGGCGAAATTTTGGATATCGTCGCTAAAGTGCCTGAGATTGTAAAGCAACTTACAAACGTTGACATGACGAAGGTAACAGATACACGTACACACATGCAAGGATTAATAGCTGAGATTAAAATTTTTGATTATTGCATTTCAGTCCATGAAGCTGGCCTCAGGGAGCATGTAACCAGAATGGACTTATGAAGACATTTATTCGCCTTATATAACTTTATATGTGACGTGATTGAAACTTGGCACTCAGTTTTCAATTTACGTATACGTTATTTACAAATTCGCATATTTGATGGTCTGTTCATTCGAAGAAATACGTTTCATTGTTTGTTGAGAATACTGAAAATTCAGTGTTCTGTGACACAGTATGTGCCTTTCACTCGATGATGCCTGCACTCATAATGTGCATTCCTTTCAGTTTCTCAGTGGACCTACATGTACTTCATTTTTCTTATATTTTATAACAGGTGTTTTAATGTCCAATTATAAAGCAGTGACTCGACTATTTTCGAGGTTATACGAAAATTAAGACTTTCACATTTGCAGCCGTCAAGCGTTTGTAACCAGAAAGTAAAATCGCCTCAGCTTAGCGAAATTTCACGGGTTTGTTCCTTATAACATATGTGTCTTTCACAACTTAATTGTAACTCAGCTTATATTTACACGTAATTTTAGCAATGTTTGGCTGCTTTTATAATAATCGGATGAATCTTGATTATAATTAACTACGATGTAATATACTAATGCAAGTAATTTTCATTGCAGTCAATAAAATTTAATATCCAAGAACGTTAGTAATTTGGAAAATAATTTTATCTACAGTATATGTTCAAATTCGGTTTGAATAACGCTCATAAATCTAACAGTATACATAAATTTCAAGTTGCACTTGCTTTACTTTATTTTAATTGGGCCTAATAAAATTAATTTTTCGACCGTCAATCCATCAGTATCGACCGTCAATCCATCAGTATCGACCGTCAATCCATCAGTATCGACCGTCAATCCATCAG
>JAQFYZ010004669.1:0-10676 GCA_034695085.1 Cylindroiulus punctatus | reverse complement strand
GACTATCCAGACTGTACAGGAGCATGACAATGGCACGGCAATGTAAAATATATATGTACGTGCAAATATCACGGTGCACGATCTTCCAAAAAATTAGAACAAAGCGTTGCACTGTGGAGTGGTGCGCGTTTGGCACACTAAAGGTTCATTATATTTAGCTTTTACCAATATCCTTCCCTTGGATCTTTCAAATATCTATTAAAATATCCAAATACTGCATATGTCATGAATAAGATTATGATGAAGAATAAAATGCAACGAAAGTATCCTCGTGCATATCATCATAACAAACCAGAATTTGGAGCCGAACGTCTTTAAGGAGCAACTTGCAGATATTAGGATATCCAAATTTATTTCCCTGTAGATAGCCTAATACCGCGCCTTTTATTTGATACATGTAGTAGGAATATTTCTGTATGATGCTGAAAATGCATTCCCTCAGCCTTTTTTCTTCAAATTCTTGTTTATCCCTCGCTCTTGCTCGTCAAGTAAATGAAGAAAAGCAACTGAAAAGTCCCTCGTCTAAACCGAAAATTTTAGGATATCAGCAATAACATCCCCCTTAATATCAATGCATGAATTAAACAGGAGCGTGCGCATCGAGTGAACTGGATTAACGATACACTGTAAGATAATCTCAAATCTCATGTTTTCGATAATCACGACTAAGCGTGCAAATTGTGTTTTGCCCTGAGGGGGCCAGGGGGTCCCTTCGGTTCCGCATGTGAAAATGTTATTCGGTCGGCGTTTGTGTGAGATAAACTTTACCGCGTTCAATATGCTGGCAGCCAAGGGTGAAATCGTGGCCAATAATGCCATTGTGAGGGGATGGGAGAAGGGCCTCAGCAGCGCCACTCGAGGGCCTGCTCAGCATCACGAACAGGTTAACAAATCAATTAGAAACGCCATTAAGGACCGGCACAAGTAATCAAACTCATATCCGCCCCTAGGAACCTCTTATGGGGACCGCGTGTAACAGTTGAATGTAGGCCACGTGGCCCATACACTCCGAGTCAGCGCAGGAAATGGGAATTTTCCTAAAGCCGAAAAGCGTGCGGTAGCCAATGCTGAACGAGATCTGTTTTTGATCTACCCCCACCTCGTAAATCACTAGGCCGCAGGGGCCCAACGATGACCAAATTCAAGTGCTTGAGCAATTTCGGAAGTTTAGCATCCCTCTATTAGCTACACAAACTAACCGCATACTTTTAGGGCTGAGATGAATTGTGCGTGGGGAAGGTTCGCTGCTGTTAATTTCCTCATTTGAAATCCAAATATCGATTTAATTTTTTTAAAAACAGTTTATGCCGATTATATACATGTAATTTACCGTGTTTCCCCGAAAATAAGACCAGGTCTTAATTTTTGCACCAAAATGAGCATTAGGGCTTATTTTCGGAGATGCCTTATTTTGTCATGTGCAACAGTCTTCTGTAGGGACAAAAAGTGTGAGAATAGTATAATTATTGTTTACGAGTAAATGAATAGGAGTACATGTTGAACGTACATCTGTTATAATGCTTACAATGCATAGATTATGAATCAACTGCGGGAGAGGGTGGAAGTAAATTTTCTGCTTTTTAAAGCCCTTAAATTTTTTTTAAGTATCATCAACTCACCATGACTGGTAATAGAAATAAATTAATTGTAACCATCGATCTCAGTGCTGGGATTATTGACTGAGATCGATGGTTACAATTAATTTATTTAAAGCCCTTATTTAATTTTGCAATCGTTGCTTTGCATTAAACATAAGCTTTATAAAAGGCTTTCTCATTTACTCATGAAAATCAAAACCGTTTCTATTCTTTTTATGCCTACTGTACATTTGTTCATGTACAAAAATGATGACGTTTATGTACATCAATCTCATGCATTTATAGATGTATTCATGGTCTGATGATCTTTACAAGGGCTTATTTTCGGGCTGGGCTTCTACTACGAGCATCCTGAAAAATCGTGCTAATGCTTTATTTATGGTTGGGTCTTATTTTTATTGAAACCGCTATGAATTTCACACTATTTGCCTCCACAGTGTCCGGGCCCAACACTTATCTGAAATCCCTAGACAGCCCCTGACGCCAGGCAATCACTGCAAGCCTACCAGCCATTGCATGTAGGAAATGTTCACAAGCATAGTAAAGTCTTCCACACAGCCCCAAATCAACACCACTGCCACTTCCACTGACTTATCTTAGTCAGCAGTAATCGAAATCGCAATGAACAGGTCATTGTTTTATTTTTTATTCAGGATAGATTTCCGTGCAATTGGGTCGGTGGTCAGTAGATCACACGAAGATAACATCGCATAATGACAATGTCAAAACGAAACCAAATATTGAAAGAAATGATTGCTTCTAAGGAAAAGCATCCACTTTATTTGTATGAAATTACGCGTCCACTCTGATTTTCCCATGCCCTTTCATCCCCCGAGGCATTGCTCATATTTTGTGGGAGTTTATGGATTTATGAATGACAAAGTGGTCGTTACTGCTAATAAGGACGCATATTGGAGCAATTATGATTGCCATATTTAGTGAAATGCGCTCGATCCATCAAAGCACACGGTTAGGTTTGTGACGAGATCGGTTTATTTATAATTTTGCCTAAATTACAAATAAAATGCGGTCAATGTCCATTATCGCTTTTGAATTAGGCGAAACACGCAACAAAGACTGACGATGGGGCCCCTCCCACCAAGGATGGAAAAGTGCGAAAACGATTACGGGCTATTCTTTTGTGAGCGAAGACTGTTTTAAGGGCCCCATCGATGTGGGGATCCCCGTGTTTGGACCACATCGTGAATGAAGAGGGGAGTCACAATGCTTACAATGCGAGGGAGGGAATGGAAATGGTCGCGTGTCAGCAGCTTGGGGCCGAAATGAACCCTTCAGCGAAACACTAACAGCCCTTGAGGTATATGCGCCGAACTTGTTTTCATTCATACGAAAGCGAAAAAAAAACTCAAAACTTGCACAATATTTACGAATTTATTATTTGTATCACGATTCAACAGCTAGCCTCCATTTATGAGTCCGTTTCAATGGACCCAAAGGATGCATATTGCCCCATCTCTTGCATGTGCATGTCTGAAGTAGAACGGTTAACCCTATATTTGCCTATTTTTGCCATGAATGAGTGCATCTTCTTTTATCTGAGTAAAACACCCATAGCAATTGCATCCTATTAACATTTTATACCGGTGTGAAAGTGCTGTCTACATTTCTTAATGGTTTGTACAATGTACACGTTTCTATACATTGTGCATGTGTAAGGTTTATACATTGTATGACAGTATGTTCGCATACATGTTCAATGTTTATGCATGTTTTTCACCATTCTATACTATATGGCTTTATGGTGAATACATGGTCAGGTTCAATTTTGATATTTTGAACATATTTTTATGCATTTTACATGCATGGATTATGAATTTGATAGGGTTTGCATTTTTTGTGCACATTTTATTTGAGCAGTATTTACTAACTTAGCACATTTCAAGTGCTTTTGTGAAATGAGTATGATAGGATGGTCCATGTCCATTTAAAGTCTAGAAGTTACATTTCTAGGTTCGTTTGGTGTCTTTTAGTTTAAGCACAAAAAACAACAAAAAAGTAATAGTAAGGGCAATGTCTTAACAGATGTCATTCTTGCATATGTCATTCGTGCACCAATACCAGAAATGCACATGTCTAAATACCATGTGCATTTATAATATGATAAAATTGATATCAGAAATGGGATGATCTGTATTTCTTTTATTAGCAAGCAAGATTAAGAAGTTACAAAATATATATTTGGTCGTTGTTAGGTCAAAAATGTATTGAAAAGATATAGTACATGTAGTTTATTTCGAGGAGTGCTATGGTGGCCTGAGGTCATAATGTCATATATACACACTGCATGCATGGATCTCGGCAATTATGTTAGCATCCCATTTCGTCTATTCACGCTTGAAATTTGCGGAATATAAAAACTTTCATGGTGAATGCAAAACGCAGCAGTTTACATAGCCCATTGACTCGCCTAATAAGGACACGTGGCGAAGCACTGGGGCGATGGGTCGTGGGTAGTTTGCGAAGCGTAACAAATACCTTCGCTTTGGTCCCCATGATATTGACCACTGTTTATAGGATGATTAACGACCACATCAATGGCAGTTTGCGAACGAATTTCATGCCTAATTGACACTGTGCGCAGGGATCCAAAGCGCCCATTTAAGGGGCCGGCATAAGCCCATGTACATGCATGCATTTGGCGTTCATGTATCTAGGTCCAATGAATTGACAAATTTTGGGACCTTGCGCCAGTGCTCGATCGGAACCACAGATTGAAATTCATGGCGAATTAGACTCGTTTTTCCTCTTTGGTAAGCGTTTACAGAATGTTCAAAGACCTGAGTCGATTCACGGAATTCATGCATAGCCCTTACAATGCATTTGAGGCCATAAAATTATTGCCGGACACGCTATCAATAAATAAGCGACCGCATGGGAACCTGGGAAGTTTAAGTTCACATAAAGTCACGTGTGTGCGTCAAGGAATGGACCTTCATCGGTTTCCTTTCTGAGCAAGTGTAATTAATCATAGTTCTGGTTAAAATGGTCGATAATAAGTATTCCTTGCATATATCACATTTTATCAAACTTTTTGGCAATTCCTGCGAAGCTAGTTTTCCTTTTTCTGTTTAATTTTTTTTCTCTATCAAGTTAATAAGGTGTCCAGGTGAGAAGATGTACTGTCCGATTTCGGAAAAGTTCACATTATGAACAGAGTTTTGATTTTTCGTCTCTGAGTGGAAAAAAGGAGGGAATGCATATATATTCGTGCTTCGAAAATTCCGTATAAGGACATGGTGTATGTATACTGTTTGTCTATACATTCACCATACGTGAATGAATTGATTATTACATTTTTAAATATGTAGGCTCATATTATAATGTAATACAGTACATCACTGATAAGGCCATTCAAGTGACCCTGCAGTTAGGCTATTCATGACATGACTGGACATTCAAAATAATATACTGTATTTTTTATATAATACGACATAAGTGACAGTGTTAAATAGGCTTTATTTGAAGTTCTTTGAAAATGTTTATATTTGGCATGTCATTAGCATGCACGCACATTTATTATTTGGTTCGGATTGACTACGAAATACAGATTTGTGGACTGAATGACAATTTTATTTTCATATACATATACATGTACATATTCAAGTTTACAATAATTAATAGAATGATATGAATTTTACATCATCATCTTTAATTTGCGCATGCATTTACACATTTTTACAGAAAACTGTACTTGACGAGCGCGTTAGTGGTTTAAAAAACGCGATGTTGTTAGGGCCTTTGGCTCATATGGGCCTGGTTGGATTACTGGCCCCTACGCACTCGGCCGTAAGGGTCAGCGTGGTCAGCACGTTCCTCCTGTTTGGATTGACTCCAAGATTTTCCCAATTTATCCACGATAACCTCGCTGTAAGATCTGAAACGATAAAATTTTCATCAAATCTCTTCTTTGATCCATATTTTAAAATAAAGGTTGGCTAATTTACATCATACAGCTTATTTCTAGTAGACAAACTCTCAACTTTACATCTAATTTTATATATACAGTGTATATATAAATTCTATATCAAATTCAATTTAAACACATTTACTGTAATGGAAGCACGTATGCATGCCCCTTACATGGAAATGGGGGCAATCACTGACATCCACTGTGTCAAGCAAAAAAGTTTATGTGTAGGATAACACATCATACATGTAAATGTACACATTAATGGGACGATGAAATGAAAGTTCACATTATGGCTTGGGAATTTTTGCAAATACTGAGGCACGAATCCTTCTAAGTTTATATTATAAGTTAGAATTTATGATTCATGCATGTTAGGTCATGAAAACTTAGCCTAAAACTTGTCTTGGTGCAGTAAATGTCACATTGCTCCGAATTTGTTTTTAGCACATAAGCGCATTTCAATAATTAGGAACTTGCACTTATTCTTTGAATTCTTTACTGAAAGATTGTGATTACATGTACATGCATTTTATTGAAAGTGCTGCAAAAGTCTGTCTTACCGCTAGTGTTCCACTCGTTGCCCCTTTCGCAGGTAATTTCCCCTCGTAGGCACCTCTCTATGTATGTCAGTGGGTCCAAGTCAGACACCAAGATTTCCTTGAGAAGGGCAATATAAGCGATGGCCAGGCGCAAGGTGTCGATTTTGGACAAGCGTTTCTCGTAGGGAAAAGTTGGCACGTGACAGCGCAGCTCGTCGAAAGCCGAATTGATGCTAAATAAAAAAAAAATAAAAATTGTGGATTAAAACTAGCATTCGAACGTATTAATATCACCGTAAATAGTAATTTGGGAATATTTGTCTATGTACGGGCAATCTAGCATTGCGAGTAAGCTTGCAGTGATTGCCCATCTTCAGGGGCTGCTTGAAATTATTTAGAAATTCGAAGTCGTAAGGTATAATAACATCGAATGTCACGATAGGTTTAACTTTAATAACACATACGTGCGCCTATTTGCGACATGTAAATTAATTTGCTTAAAATAGGTAATGCGTGTACTTGTATTATAGTGGCACTTTGTCAAACGAAACGAGAAGAAATGAATATACGAAACATGTGGGTAAATAACTTTTGTGCATTTGTAACATATGTTTTAGAAAATTAATATCAACAATTACAACTTGGTCTAATGCATACTATGCAGCGTTCTATAGAATTCGGATTCACGGTGAAATAAACGATAATAATTGCGGAAGTTGGGGTTGAAGCCCATGCATATTCATTTCTTGAGTTTGTTTTAGAGTTCGATATGTTGTTTATTCTCAAATTGAAATAAAAATCAACGATTAAGAGATAGGCATTTACTTACATACACATCGCGCTCTTGCCTCCTTCCGAACGATTTCTAGCAACGAGAAAACGAGACCAAATTACTGCATCGCAAAATTACTTAATTATCCATGACTCATTTAATGAACGGTTTCGGATGATGTCTCATCAATTTTGGCTGCCTTGGTTAGTGTAAAGAAACTGATGCAGATTATGTAACGCAAGCATTAACCATTAAAGTAAACTGATTTTGCGCCTAATGTTAAATATGAAATGATGAAAATGGCCCTTAGTATTTGCCGAAAGTGGGTTGTCTTTTTTCGAGATATATGCATGGGCTTCGTACAACATCCCTGTCGATTTGAATGCCATTACGAGGATATTAAAATAAAATTTGATCGAAAATTTATAACTTGTCCAGCTGAAATGCGTGCCTCAATGCCGCATTATAAATGCTTTATTTTTTCGTTTTCCCCTTAAGTTTTTGATGACTTTTGATATTTATAAATGAAATTCCGCTGGGTTGAAGCATAAGTAATTAAACTTACCTAAGCATTCGTTTCCTTTCCCTGATGTTTGCTGCGTGTCTCTGAACCCGGTAAGGGCTGTGCGGGTATGGGCTTCGTGATGCTGTTTCGCATTGGTCATCTGCAATCCGAAAAAAGTCGTATTTTATTTGCATGTTAGAAATGGACTTCAATGCCATGTTTTCATACAATGGAAAAGATAGATCTGTTCCATTGTTAATGACTGTAATATTTCATTTTTCATTTTGGATTTTAACATTTTCTTTAAGTTTTCTTTAAAATCCGTAAATTCCTTGATTGAGTTCTTGTAGAATTATTGAACAAATCTCAGTTTCTCAACTGGTCCTCACATTCAATACAATTTGAAGTTATGTGCAATTTTAGAATGAAGATTTTGAATAAGCATTTTGTTGCTATTATGCACCCCACTCCTATTACAGTTCTATTTAGGAATATTATTCATCATTAAGCATATAGCATTATAAAACGTTCTCCCAAGTGCCAGCAAAGATTCGCTAAAAATTGAAAAAATGCTTTAATTGGGCAATATGGAACTGGTCGTTAGATTTACACGTACATGTATGTAGGAAAATATGCAAATCGAATTTAAAAAGTGAAGAGCGGTATTATTAGATCTGAATGATTAAAATGTTAAACCATAATTTTTTTAAATAGCAACAAAATAAGATAATGTTAAGAATTAAAAAATGACAGTTTATACACTGTGATTTTTCTCAGATGCATGTACATGTAATTCTTAACTGCGTAATGTTGTATTGATGTACATGTACATTGTGAGACGATTTCCCTTCGAAACAGTCATACCCGCCTCGTTACCCTCCTCTCATACGTGTATTGGAATATTAATATAATGAAAAGTAATAAGAATAGATGAGTAGCACTGAAATTCAATAATTTCTATTCAATTTTCACACATTGATGGGAAATCCCAGCCATATGTTTGCACTGATGCCATCCATAACGATTAGTCAAAAATGCGTGGTGAAGTACTATATTACAGAGTTAGAAAAGTGAAATTGCATTTTTGTTAACAGAGTGGAATGCATGTTTTAGCTTCAACTTTCAACGTAGAATTTGCCTCGAAACGCTATTGCAAATACCTGAATGATAGGTGACTGCCACGAACTGCTGATGGACATCGCTGACCGGCCCTGCCGAAGTGGGGCCCCTGGGCGCGAAGGCGCAGGACGGCAGGTCGTTGACGTCCTCTTCGGTCATGGCGGGGCTGTCGTAGCTGGGCGCCCCTTGCATGATGGCGCAAGAAGAAGGGTCAGAGGTCGCTGGGTTGGCGCCGGAAGTGGAGAAGAAGTCCAAGCCGAAATCGGCGCAGCGCACGGCTCCACTGCAGGCACTGGTGTTGAACAATGCGCCGCTGCTGTCCATGGCCAGTTCGGGGAGGACGTAATCCATGGCGGTGCAGAGATTTTCAATTGAACTTCACCGGGATTTCTTTGTTAAGAAAAGGACGAAATCTGGCGATGACAGCAATCCAATACGCCTGGCAAGGGGCGAGGCCCTGTCGCACGCAGGGTCCTTCAGGCCTTTGTGAAGTCAACTGCAGATGACTGCAGATGATGACCGATCAGAAGAAGATGACGGTTTTTTATCGGAAATGGGGCGGTTTTGTCCCTCGTCGATGCTTAGGTGGTATGGCGGAACTGCATCCAGATTTTCATCTTTTTTCGATTTCGATGCTTTAATTACTTTGGGGTGATACCGCCGCCTACTTTCTCAATGACTTTTCCGTGAAGTTTCAAGGTTTTTTCGGCCTTGGTCACTTCAGATTCCTTTTCTGGGGAGCTGTCAGTCAATGGTTTTGAATTTCAAGTTCCCAGTTTGCAATTTTCCTATAATTTTTCAATGGTATTTTCGTGATTTTCGATAGCTTTCCAATGGCTTTTACAAAAATCTTCAAATAACCAAAATGAAGCTGTGCATCTAGTAAGAATTTCCCCAGAAATTTCAGAAATTTCCCTAGTCTTTCTCGGTGAATGGACACACTGGGATTCGCATTGTGCAGATGCACTTCGAAAAAAGACTGTTTGAGAGACGATGAGACCGAATGAAGAAGGTGGGACCCTCTCCAGCAGCGCTTTGAAAGGAATTAAACGCACTGCTGTTTCTGACAGAATTTGAGCGTTGATTTTTTTTCGCATTCACCCATTGGAAAAGCAGTTCCGGGAAATTTTTCCGGAGATTTGGACCAATGGAAGGCCGTTTCTGGTAGCCAATCGGCATCTGACGGAATGGCCGCATCTCATTAGCCACGTTTTGGGATAAGGCGGTTTTGCACAGCCGCAAATGGATCCTCCAGGATGGACCGTGTTTGCTCGAGCATCCTTTATGACGCTGGTAAGCCGCACATTGGGCGATATCAATGGGCATGATGCAATTGCCTCCGTGCAAGGGCACAATGCACACCCGGGTTTTGTTTGGCATCACTGGGCTGGGGATTTGTTCCCAGGCACGTGCCTCCTCAGGAACCGTGAAACCGTATACTCGTTGTTGGTTTAGATGGAGATCTGCACGATTTTATGACCAAATGCATGTTAATGACCTGCTGTTCCTATGGGCTGCTGCATACTTAGGATGGTTCTTGAGTTCCCCAATTCTTCGAGGATGGGACGAACTTGTTTCTTCGCTAAGACGGTCTATGAGGTCAGGATAACGCAGGAAAACCTGTGTTATTAAGGATTTTTGTTTTAAATTCTTCGTAATCTTTTTTCATTTTATTTGATTAAGTGTTTGAGTGTTACGAAGGATGAAAAACAGGAAAAGGAACGTTCAAGAATGGTGATTTTCAAACCCCATTCACCCTATACTTTAGCATTGCCATCATTTTCAAATCTCATGATGTTGTATTATTTACCCAAAAACATTGTGAACTAAGCGAATTAGATCGAAAATGAAATTGTCAACACTGTATATGTCACACAAACGCACATTTTCAAAAATAAATAAATAAATACCGAAGATTTGTGCAAAATTGAATGACCAGTGATATATTGTAACCCGAGCTTGCATTAAATAAATATGACTTAGCATTTGATTTCCTCACCCCCATTTAATTTCGTCATCATTTGGTCAACCCCTCCCTCTAAAGAGGATGACATACTAAATGTACTTGAACGTTTGTGTTGAGTTTGCTAGTGTTTGGAATACTGGTTTAAAAAACATGTGAAAAATTTAACCATTATACAGTTCAGTATAAGTAGTTGAAGTTTTATTATGAGGATGCATAGAGTTATTGGGAACTCTCACCCTTTCTGGC
>JAQFYZ010004668.1:0-10676 GCA_034695085.1 Cylindroiulus punctatus | reverse complement strand
AGACCAATAGGATGCCATTTCCTGTTTGCGATTCATCCATCCCGGTCGCCACAAACAGCGAAAATGAGCGGAGGCTGGTGAGAGGGAGGAGCTTAAAGTGGTGCCCACTGTCAGAAAGTGCTTTTGCCAATAAGAGGTCAGCCCTGCAATGGTCGGCCCAGGGTTGCACATGAGGCTTATTGGGTCGTTGGTGAGCCCTTTGATCACTGAGGAGGACCAGGGTCGCACGTGCGGGTTGATTGGCTCGTTCGTAGCCCTCGAGCTTTCAAGGCGCATATGCTATGGTTCTCCGGGTACCGAGATCACGCATGCTTCGTCCACCACGGCAAGTATGGTTCTTGCAACCATTTTCCTTTCTCCAACTATCATGGGTTTTGAATAGCCGGGACGAACCTATCGGTAAGCCGATTTTCTATGATTGGCTGCCCAAATTTTCGCTCTTATCTTGGGACTACTATAGTCAATCGCAAACTGGCGATTGGGTTCCATTGGTCGGCGCTTTCAGCCCAGTTCCATCACTTCGTGGTTCTACCATAACAAAAATAATTTCATCAGAGAAAGTGTGCCTTCCACAGTTTTTATTGGCGCTTTTTGGTTCCTAACAGCGTCGTGTCATGCTTGATTGCATGCACATTAGGGCTCGCATATTCAATCTGTTTTCACTTTTTCTTAAATAACAGTTGATTGCCCAACGTGCCCCTGTGCTTTATTTACTGCTCGTGTTCAAGTACAGTAGTGGTTCTGAGATAGCTGCCCGCCCACCTAATTGTTCTCGGAGTTTCGTTGCACGCAGTCTGGGGTCAATCGATGTCATTGTGTGCCTGACCTGTCCTGCCCTCGTTTCTCGGCGAAACCACTCGCTCCAGTGGCGCTTCGGTTCTCCGTATCGATTAATACAGTTGATGATTGTAATTGTCCATGCAAGTTTGCGGCGCTCTGTGCGCCTTATACGTAGACGGATAATTGGCCAGGGGTCTCTGCCTCTACAGCCCCACCCCCTGCAGCATTTTTTGGCCGAATGTACTCCAGTGGATCTATTGCCGGAAGACGACGCTGAAATCCACGGGATTTCTTTAAATGATAGTAATTAGTCATGATTACACATTTCGCTGGCCATCAGCTGTTGTTAATCAATAATGGCGTAAGATTTCATTTGATAATGGCTTTTGCTGCCCCCAGTGTTTGCTTTGCTGGCCAAGAGAAAACTGGGCTTGGAATCGCACGCTTTATCACTTTCATCCTCCTCCCACCCACCAAGATTGAGATATGGCTCGGACATTTGCAGAGATTTCATTGCTAAAATGATGGTATGCGTGCAGCGATGCGCTGGTAAAGTTGGATGGTAATTTTGCTGCAAAAGTAGTGGGGCTGCTCAATACGGCTTTGATTTCTTCGCTTTTTTATTAATTAAATTGTCCTTTTCTAGGGTCTCGCTTTCTTTATTAAAATGCGTGCTGGCTTCAGCATGCAAATAACTCAATTAATGTTAGCGTGTGACTCTCGCTCGGGGTTGCGCATTGAATTTATTGAAGAGTTTTTTGTTATTCCATTCAAGGCCTGCTCAATTATTTGTTAGCATCTTGCAAATTGCCAATACATGCACGACGATTGTTTAATTTTTAATTGACCCTGGCTATCTGCGTGCAGGCTTTGGATGTCGTTTCAGTCATCCGATCTATCCTGGGACTCGAAACTGGTTTTTTTCTTTTCCTTTTCAGACATTTTTTTCTGGCTTCTTGCCATCCGTTCACGCATTAATAATATCCACACGTAAATATTTCATTTCCTCGCAGTTTTCTGCCGTTTTATGCAAAGCAAGTTCGGGCCTGGATTAACTCTGGGTTTTCGATCGGCTCAATTGTCGGCTGACGTATTGTTGATCCGCGATGGTGTGTTTTGCGGTTTTCAAGCAGTTTCCAGTCTTCTTGTTCGCCTCCATTATGTAATGCCCTGCTCTCGATACGCCACAATGCAGTTTCTGATCCGAAGTTCCTTTCTCGTCGAACATAAAGGACCGTACCTTGCTTTAATTTATGTTTCTGAAGCACGAATTGGCGTTTGTGCCGCTTCTTGGCCAACGTCCTCCATGGAAGATTGCTGGAGTGTTGTTGTGGAAGGTTATTCAACTGGCAGCCATTTTCGTGGGTATATTTTTCGCGAGTTATTATTATCCCAAATGTCCAATATTAAAACTACAGTATTTTTGGACAAGCTTCGTATTTATTTTCCTTTAAAATGTGGATTAACGTTGCCGTACACAGCACATCAGAACAGCACATTCAAACCTTTTTCCTTCGTTACCCAAAAACTTATTCAACTTGCTATCTTACATGTTCATGTATATGGAAGGAGGAATTGTCGCCATTAATTTTTTGCACCTAGGGGGGGGAGATTGTGGAACACTTTGCCGGAAAATGTTGTGTTGGCGCACACATATCGGGCATTTGTTAAAAATCTGGCGGCTCATGTCGACATTAGTATTGTTTTAAATTGTCAGGATGTCTGTAAGTGTTGTGCAAACAACCCCTTCATTCCTTTTTCCATTGGAAATAAACCATTATTATTATTATTATATTGTCAGTCCGTGAGGTGAATTTGGTAGGGGGTGGATTCCATCAACCCAATTTAATCGTAGGTTATCATCGGATTAGGTTGAACACTATCCTATTTCACTAGTTTTGTTGAAGTTGTTTATACTCGTTAGCTTCTTGTTCAGATTGCCTCTGAATTTCTCCTGATCACTTTTGAGTTTTAATTGGTTGATTCGTTTCAAAATGACATGTAATTGGATGCTATCAATCCAGCATACTGCGTGGAATTCTTCCACATGCATCAGTTTAAATGTGACTATTTTGAATGCATCCCCATGGATTCCTCAGACATGCTCAGTGTAGTACCTAAAGCTAGCTGTTATTAGCAACGCCTCCCAAAGTGCGCGCTGCCCCCTGTGCATTGACGTGTAAGGGCGACGGCGTGTATCTATTTCAGGGATGTTTCGAAATATTGATTTATGTAAACTCTGATGAAAAGCATGAAGTGGCAATATTCTATCCCACACTGATTTATTATGTACGAGTCGCATATTGCGTCCTGTTTCGCGTGAATCCGCGCATTAATTTATGCATGGGGGAAAACTGCCGGCGAAATAATGGGAAACGTGTCAAGGCTGCAACGTCTCGATATACTCGGTCTTCAAAATTGAAAATATGCTGAGTAAAATCCTTCGAAACGAAGTTTCATATCGACCTCTTTTTTTGCCTCGCTATTTTCATCGAATCAGCACCAAGTCGCGACGAGTACTGTTCCTTCCCGTAAGGCGCCTCCGAACAATTAGTTGATTTAATGAAAAAGATGGTCATTTGGCCACACACGAGAAAAAACCTCTTGTCGCAGGATTGACAAACGATAGATTAACTAGCGATTTCCAAACAGTGATGAAACTGATGAGTTGCAAAACTATCGTCGAAAATCATTGAGATGCTCGTGGGCAAATGTAATCCTACCCTTGACATTACAAAAATGGGTTTTACAAAAATTACCAGGAACACATTTTGGGAGAAGGCAGAATTCTCTAGGTTATTACTTCATGTACGTGTATTTACCATAGAATCGAAAGTGGCATTATATACTTTGCCAGAAAACGCAGTTTTTACCTGCCTTTCCGCCATTTTGATTCAAGCGGCTACAGCGCGCCTGCTTAAGCCGGCTGCAGACGAGCGTTGACGCAGCATCCATTATCCAATGCAGACGTGCAGTGGATAAACGCACGTTTTGCAGACGGATAATTATGGCGCTTCTTCTACCAGCCTTCTTTAATGAACACCAATGTATTGCCAGGGAGAGTGCTATAGCAGACCATTCGTGCTAAAGTAAGCTAAGGCGCTTTAGTTTATGGCCTTACAGGACGTGCGTTCTAGCAGAACACCCACGTCAAAAAAGCGTCGCAGTCCGGGTGACGCACACACGTGTGCATAATGCCTATGACGAACGCACGTCGAAAAAACGCTGCGTCTCCGCGTCAAAACACCGCTCGTCTGCAGCCGGCCTTAAAGTGAGGTGACAAATTACGTTGAGGCAAATACATGAAATGAAAGAAACATTAGACGTTCTTCTACACTTGTACCTATGTTTTTTACAGAATTTGGTCCTCGTAACTCTAAACATTGCTTTAGAAATTAGGCACAAAACATCTTGAAACAACGTTCAGTTTGGAAATGCGTTATTGGCAACTTCAGAACTAAACTTGTTTAACGATAAACTCGCTTGGCAAACTTGCAAAAAAAAAATGGATTCATCACAGGACTGGTAGATGGGAATCGACAACAAATGGCGCAATTAACGGAAAGTCTAAGCTTGTCAAACAAGCTCGGACGTCGGAAGCTGTCCTTCTTGACACGCGCGTAATCATTTCTCGATTCATTTTCCGCCTGTCACCAACGCTGCGTCTTAACTTATGATGACGCGACGTATAGTTTGAGCTTTGGGAGGTAAAAAGGAGCAAACTTGGAAATGAGGGCAGTTTCATGCGATGCATTTCGACAGGAATCGCCATACATGGATATATCGGACTTAGTTTTCAAGCACTAGTGCAAACATTGACGAGTTTGCGAGAAAACAGCTCGGAATACGACAAATTGTGCGCTAATTTTCAGCTATTAACCTCCGACTCTGAAAAGTGCAGAACCGTGTTCGCAAACACTGGGATCAAATAAAATGGCCAGCGGTCAAGCTTTCCATCTCCAGTGCCCTCCTTGCAGCGCCGCGCTCGTTTTCGCTCGTTTTATTTTAAGATTTGCAGCTTGCGCCCAAGAATTCCTGACTTTTGCACGCATGTATAATTAATTAGTCTAACGCTCGGGGAATGGTTAGGAATGTGCTTTAGGTAATAATCTGCAGCTAAACACGCGTTGAGTACGCATAGCATACTGATGGCTCGTATGCTAGCAGTGATTGCCCCTCTGTGGGGGCAGCTAAATAAAGAGATCAGGTTTCAGGTTAACTTTAGGTCTCAATCTAAAGGTATATTATGATTTGACCAGGTTAGGTACAAAAAACAAACAGAAAATGGAAACATTTCGACTGCTAGGACAGGCGTTAGACGAGTTGAAATGTACAAATTTTCCGCGCATCTGCAGGACATGATGTGCATCATCTAATTTCCCTTGCTTGACAACTGTTTGTGCCATCGATCATCCCCAATGAGGATAATCCCTTCTATTCAGTTTTCTTTGGAATGTAACTGTTTCACAAAAAGATGAATTAATGACATTAACCGTTTCCATATTATATGAATGAGTTTGACGATGGTTGACTACTAGATAGTTGAGTACTAGAGATAGCTCATATGCTCCGCCACAGAGCAGCAGTGCTAGCAGTGATTGCCCCTCATTGGGGCACCTAAATAAAGAGATCAGGTTTTAGGTTAACTTAAGGTCTCAACCTAAAGGTATATTATGATTTGGTCAGGTTAGGTACAAAAAACCGAAAATGTAAACATTTTGACAGCAAGGACAGGCGTTGGACGAGTTGAAATGTACAAATTTTCCGCGCATCTGCAGGACATGATGTGCATCGTCTAATTTCCCTTGCTTGAAAATGTTATGCCATCGATTATCCCCAATGAGGATAATCCGTTCTATTCAGTTTTCTTTGGTGTGAAATTGTTTCGCAAAAAGATGAAGTAATGAAATTAACCGTTTTCAGATTATATGAATGTGTTTGACGATGATTGAACTTTCAGCTCAATCTCTTGTACTAGAGATAGCTCATATGCTCCGCTACAGACATTGTGATAATGGAGAAGAAGGGTATATATGGCTCCCTGATATGCATGTCATGTATATCCAGATTATACCTTTCGTATATCCTCGACCTTTCACTAGATGTCAGTGTGGCGCAGTGTGCAGTTCGAACGTTCTCATAATTTCAAAGTTTTTCATTGGCTACTAACGTTTTCCTATCGTTACCATAAACCTCTCAGTGTGTTATTTTAATTTGACCCCATCAGGCTGAGCGTGTTTATCATAAAGAAGCTCGGATGCAATTTTCCGGGGTTGCATTCAGGCGATACGTTGGGTTATGGACGGAGTTTTGAGACTCACTTATGTTCATTATAAGTCGAGCTCACTCTACCAAGCAACGAGTGCTCGCCGCTCCTGATGCATGCAAATTGGGGCTACGGCGCTCTTGCCATGGACGCCCATCTCAAAAAGATTACGGAGCCCGTGCCGGTCGTCATATTGCTCGTTATCGCTAATTGAGTCAATCAATTAGCGACGACGTCATTGAGCCGTGCTATTTCATCACTAGATGAACTGATGCCGCTCAGCCGTGGAAACGCCATGGGTTGAGTGCGACCCTGCCTGGCCAATCGCGATGGCGTCGCACTGGGAACCCAACCGGAAGTAATGACGTCTGACATACCCTATAGGCTTACGTAGGGATCCTGGGTCTCAAATCCTCCAATCAAGGCTGTCAGGTTGTCCAAACTTAGCTAGGCTGTTTTTTTATGAAGACCAGCTTTTAGGACATCTTTTCTGAGATGTTCGTTATTCAGAAAGTGATTGCAATGTTTGGCCAAAATTTGTGTACGCTTCTCTGCATGGCATTGTGTAAAAAATAGTCGTTGATTCGTAAGGTAGAAAACCTTGATGAGATTACCCAACTGTTTTTGACCATGTAGGATCATGATAGTTTCATTATTGCTGGTAATGTTGTTTCGATACATAGTGAAATCAGACGAATTGTAGGGTTACGAATTCAATTGAATTAAAGTAAAAAAGTGTGATTCAAAAGTTCGAAATCCTTGATGAGATAACCCTTATTTGATGCATGAAGTTGTGATGGGAATGGTTTGGAGAGCAAGGATCATCGCAGATACCTGTATGAAAAGATTGCTGAGATTTTTTTATTAAAGCGTCTTCAAATGCCTTGCAAGTAAATATGTGATCAAGAACTGAAAGGGCTCGAAACGTTTAGGAAAGGATAATTGACAAGCATATTTACTGTATTCCTTGTACATTATCGTATTGTAGGTCGTATGTAGTGTAGAACTGTAGATACCAGAATTGATGATTGGTGATACGTGTATAATGAAAAGCCTTTCAGCCTTTGTTTGTGCTGCTTCCAACGGACTATCAATACTTAAGTTTATTGGTAATTTTACTTTGCGGCTAGATTTGTAGAAGTGCTTTTATAATTGGATAACCTTGTTATAATAGTACATGCAAATGCGCATAATGCACTTAAGTGTTGTATTAAACGAACATTAGCTCTCCAGGCAATTGGTGAATCAACGATTTTAGGTTGCATTTCCAAGGAGCTCCTTAACAGGGATATTGCATTGATTTAATGGACTTTTATAGACTGTTACGTACGTTGTTATTTGACAGTTGTTTATTGATAGCTTTGTTTTTGCAAAAAAATAACTTTATTAATTCTGTATCATCTGAATCATCTTTTTCAGCTTTTGCGATGAATGTTAATTGCAAACTAATGTACATTGCGTAAAACATCCAGTTTAATTTTGGAACTTGGCAACCTTGCTTTTCACATCTCACATGAATAGAAGCTCAATACACATGATTTGGGCTTGACCCTATCCTTAGTCTTAGAAATTTAGAATATGATCATAACTTACATGTAGTCATATCTTTAGTCATGCATGTTAGACTGTTTTCAGTGGTGATCCTGCATGGGAAAGAGTTTTGGGCGAATTTTTCAATGTTTTTTTTTCTCTCAGCTACAAATTCCTAGTAGCTTTACTGCGCATGCGTGGCTGTAAATTAGGGTGATCGGTAAATCCTCTTATGAGCTTTGCCTTATTTTTTCCCCGTTTCCGAACAATAAGACGCAATCACATCCAGGCCATTTTCATTATTTGATTTCATAAAGTGAACCGATGCGCTCGTCTTCCTCAGATAAAGCCAATCACATCCTAGCTTCATTGGCTGGAAAGAGCCATATACCCATGGATTTTGATAAAATTATTAAGTATACGGGTTATTGCTTTTAAAGCTTCTTTAGTGAATCCACCATCCACTTAAATCCCTATCTACTTTGCCGGTTTTAAGACGACGTGAAATATAATAGCTTTTTTTTGTTGAGGAAACAAAAGAGGAAAAAGTTTTTAAAAAATAAATTTGAAAAAGTTAAGGAACTATATTAAAGTGGATTTGAATGTCGAGTTTCAGATTTACGCCATAATCCCAGCGAAGAAAAACAATCTTCTTGTTCAAACTTATCAAGATTTTCTTCTCAAACTGCGCGCAGCAAATTGACATTGCGACAGACTACAGGGTGCATTAGACACTATCTTCTGGATTTGTCTCTCTCACATTTTGATGGGCTTGGGGAATTCTTGCCATTCCCAACAATTCTGATTTCTTTCTGGAAGTCGCTACTTAATATTATGGCGTACATGTTATGCTGCAAAAACTTAATTAAGTAACATAATATGCCTAAAGATTAGTTCGTTCTGATTGTTAAAAAAGGGCATGCATATTTGCCTGGAGCTTAATTCAGGGTGATCTTACCTAGGATCTTGTAACTTTTTATTAATTTTTAATAATGGCAATAGTTTTTGAAAAGAGACAACAGTATACACTTTTTGTTATACGTTTATCTTCGTCTATCTGATGGGGCCCTTTGGTGCATCATTATTACTAGCCGCGTTGATTACCTGCAATGCAGTTGTAAAATTTTTCCACTTTTCCGCATTTTCCATGGTTTTTGCACTGCCGGAAACAGTACATTCCTGGACGCCATGATTAATATCGTCGACGATTATTTCCTATTGGGTGCATTTTTTCACTTTTATTTTTGTGCAATTTTAGCACTCTTTTTTTAAGTTTTTTATGGTATCTTGTATTTGTGAAATTCGTTCATTGTTTCCGATGTCCTGCTTGCTTGCACTTCGCTTTTGTCGCTTGCCATGTCAACCCTGACATGCCCCCTGCTTGCCCACTGTTGTAAGGCCACTTCTCTCATTTTCGGATGTCTTAGGCACTGGGGTGTAATAACGAGGCTACGACCCTAACCTAAATTATTGGTTGGCTACCATAAATATTCTCCAAAAGCTATTGTTTGTCCCCATGACTGGCAGGTTCTATTGTCAGCTTTTCGTTATTAATGTAGCTTGTTTCGCCTCTTTACATCGTAATTATGAAACGCCACCTATGATGCACCTAAATTCATGCAAGACATATTAAGTGTAAATAAAAGGTGTTCGTAGTGCGATTTAGGTTAACTGTGTGGGACATAGTGCGGTGTGAGAAAGAATTCTTAGTGGCATCTTTAGGCAGGGTCCCCCAGCCCTGGAAATGTCATGGAAGTTGAAAAGACTTGGAGAAGTCAGGGAAAATTGAAGGAAGTTAAAAACTGAATTTCTGGGGTACCCTGTTTTTTTCGTTTCAGAATTTATTTTCTTAAATTTTACGACGAGTAGGGAAACTGACTATAATAGTGCCTATGACTTAGCCGGTTACAATGTGTATGGCAGGCCTGAATTCTGATGCATCTTAAAACTTCGTGAATGATATACACGAGTCGAACTTTTACATTAAAATATTAGAACGATCAACTTGTATCGAACACAGCGCCACCAGGTGATAGTGTTTCTGTCAGAAGGCCGTTCCTATTTGTCTTGAAGCCGTTAAAAAGTTGTTGTTGACATGACAACATCGGTGCCTGGAGTGGATTTACCGATAGGCATATTCGTCGAAACTGTATGCAGGGCACTAACAGGTAAACATGACAGTGTGCTGTGGGGCGAATGGCACCCTACCTGCCACCTGGCGATAATCTTTTCCATCATTTCATTCTGGCTGAAAAGCGTGCCACTCAGGCGAAGATTGTTATTGCAGTTTTGCACTGCTGGCGAAATGGCACCATTGCAAATTTTTTTGTAGCTTTGACGTCGAATTGCCTCCCATTGTTGCTGCGCGGCGCTCCTGCTGAGGTCTCTCCAAAGTGGGTTATCTTCCCTGGGGGCCCTAGGCACTTGCCAAATACCTTGGCAACTTGGCTTTTTCCGAAGTTAGGGAAAACATGCATCTTTGATTTGCAAGCGTGTTATGTAATCTCTTCTCCTTTCTGGCTGGGGCCTGTCAGATGGCAAGCTTCTGGCAAACTTATTTGCGCTGCTTTTTCCGAGGAAATGTACCAGTTTTTATCACATTCTCTCCTTGATGCGCCTTTATCACTCCTGACAACCTGAAAATCGTCAAGCTGGCTGAATGGCCATCGCTATCGGTGCTGTTTTTGTTGTTGTTTTTCGCTTCCCCTCTATCCTCTTCCGAACAGTATCTCATGACGAAATGTACATGTAGTACCTGAATTAAGCAGTCCTCAAACACACGTTGCATGCAATGTGGTTGAAGGCTGACTATAAGTGTGCCAACCTGGGATTCCTGGGAGATAAACATTGCACAAAGCAGTCTGACATACATGTACACTGTATGCGCATCAATTTGCATCAAATTATTCAAGGATTCTGTCGTTCGGGAAACAGTGTCATCTGGACACAATAGCAAATTAGTTAATTTAAAAACGTAGCTTTACTTTTGTTGACACATCTGTCAAAATGCGTGTTGCACAAATCCACCCAATTAACACCCGCCCTGTAGGAATGTGACCTCGATCAAAAAAGTTGAAAGTTGACAGTAGTCACATTCTTC
>JAQFYZ010004667.1:0-10676 GCA_034695085.1 Cylindroiulus punctatus | reverse complement strand
GTGCGTGTGCAAAGCGAAATGGAACATGGTGATGGGTGCAAAGCGAAATGGAACATGGTGATGGGTGCGTGTGCAAATCGAAATGGAACATGGTGATGGGTGCGTGTGCAAAGCGAAATGGAACATGGTGATGGGTGCAAAGCGAAATGGAACATGGTGATGGGTGCGTGTGCAAAGCGAAATGGAACATGGTGATGGGTGCAAATCGAAATGGAACATGGTGATGGGTGCAAAGCGAAATGGAACATGGTGATGGGTGCGTGTGCAAATCGAAGTGGAACATGGTGATGGGTGCAAATCGAAATGGAACATGGTGATGGGTGCAAAGCGAAGTGGAACACGGTGATTGATGCGTGTGCAAATCGAAATGGAACAACAGGCTCGTGATGGTTGCGCGTGCAAATCGAATTAAACAATGGAACGTCTGACGTCATCTACTGGCGCGTGCTCTTTTCGAGCGTCTCGTGGCAAGCATTCGAAATATGAAACCTCGTCGATAGTCAAAGCGCACATGTTGCATGTCCAATTTTGGATGGAATAGCGTCAGGCGCACTCGTGTTTTATGTCCATACAGTTATGGAAAAGTTTGGTGAAAGAAATTGAAAATATATACGAAGGCTCGTGCTTTGGATGGCAATTATACACTTATTGAGTGTATAATTTATACTCGCAATTATACATTTATTGAGTGTATAATGTATACTTACAATTATACAATTATTGAGTGTATAATAGTATAAATGTATAATTACACGTATGTACATTATTTGTACGAGCGTATGATTTCTAACACACTTCACTAGTGATTTCAAGTACTTTACAGCGTCTTTCGGTCGTTAGTGGCGCCCCCTAACGGCGTCATCCAGCCAAAGGGTAAGTTGTTAAATCATCGTAATTGGGTCGTGAGAAAGCAGTCTCTCATCGGTCCCGGTCCTCTTAAGGCGTCCTCACAAAGCTCGATTATGGGGCCCTAATGGCCCGTGACACATTCTAGAACTTGTCACGCTTCTGGGTGGTTCTCAGGCCCAATATGGCGTCGTCTTCCATACCCCCCCTAAACCCCCGGACATACTCCCGAGTTTGTTTCTAAATCCACGCGGATCGATTCGCCCCCTAAGACATCTTCCAAAGGCCCCCTAAGGCCCCGCAACCCCCGAAGACGTAAGGGGGGCGCCCTAACCCAAGGAGATAACGCCGAACACATTTGTGGCCCCGTAGTCCACAATAGAAGATGGCCCAATAAACCCATCCTTGGGTAAGGGGCGCCCCCTGTGCCCGCTGTTGCTCTTTTGGCACAAGGGCCGTCAAAGGGCCCTTTTGTCCGGCGCGGACAGGCGTCGCCCCACACGGGCCCTTTGCTGTTAAAGCGTGACGCGCTTTTGCCCAGCGGGGGGCGCTGTTGTGACTTAGGGGCCATTTGACAATGACCCCCTAATGGGGCATTTTTGCTCATTTTTGCTCATTTTGGCTGCCAAAGTGTTTTCATTCATCCATGTGGTCAGTCCGATTGTGCTTTCGCCGCTGTCTGACAACACTGCCTCCCTACTTGGGCGGGGCGAGGGTCGAGGGTCACCGATACACAACGCCCATTGGTGGAAAACATTAGAATGTATACAAACACTATCAACAACTGCGCCACGTAGCGAAGCTGAGTTCGGGGAAGGCTAACGACGATTTGGAATGTTGCTGGAACGTGCTATATTGTGCTCTATTATATTCTATTATTTGAAAATGTCAGCGAAATGTCGGTGTAGCATATTGGGCGTTACGAAGTCTATGGAATTTCGAATGTCATTAGAACGTATCGACGGAAAGTAAATGTAATTGTGATGCCGTTGGAACAAAAATTAGAAATGTTGGAATGTTAGCAGAAGACATTGGCGAAAAGCTGGTGTACCATTCGAAAAAATATGAAGTTTTGAAAAGTTCGAAATTTGCAATATAATTCGAAAATAAACGAAATTTGGAATGTAATTCGAAGATATACGAAGTTTTTGAAAAGTTCGAGATTTGGAATATATAAATCGAATATATACATAATTTGGAATATAAATCGAAGATATACGAAGGTTTTGAAAAGTTCGAGATTTGGAATATAATTCGAAAATATACGATATTTGGAATGTATTTCGAAAATATACAAAATTTGGAATATAATTCGAAGATATACAAAGTTTTTGAAAAGTTCGAGATTTGGAATTTAATTCGAAAATATACGAAATTTGGAATGTAATTCGAAAATATACGAAATTTGGAATGTAATTCGAAAATCTACAAAATTTGGAATATAATTCGAAGATATGCGAAGTTTTTGAAAAGTTGCGAGATTTGGAATATAATTCGAAAATATTGGAACGTCGCGAGAATACGAGAGAAAATATTAGCCAATACCGGTAATTGGAATACTATTAGAAAATGGCTGAGTGTTAGCATGTCGTCGGAAAATATTGGGGAAATGTTGGAATATAATTGGATAAGCTAATGGTATAACGTTATAGCATTTTGTCTGCAAATATTTGGAAAATTTTGGAATTAGAGAACGATGCAATAATATTAGAACAAATATTAGCGAAATATTGGAATATTATAATAAAATGCTAACCACTAACTGGAATATGATTACAAGATGGTGAAACGTTTGCATGTTATCAGAAGAAATTTGGGAAAAGCTGGAATATTATAATAAAATGCTAACCAATAACTGCAATATCATTACAAGATGGTGACATATGTTAGCATGTTATCAGAAAATATTTGGGAAATGTTGGAATATTATAATAAAATGCGAACCAATAACTGGAGTATCATTACAAGATGGTGAAACTTTAGCATGTTACCAGAAAATATTTGGGGAAAAGTTAGAATATTTCGAGAAAGAACCATGGGAATGTTGGAACGTCTTCAGAACATTAATGGTAACGTTCTAAAACGACAACATCCGATTACATAAAAGTTGGAATGAACTTTTTCCAATCTTAGGACAAAGCACCTTAATGCAAAAGTCAAGTGACACATTATCAGCGTTCCAAATTGGTACACGTCCGATTTCAGAACATATTCGAGCAGTGTTGGAATGTGGCTAGGGCATGTCATCGCGTGCCCATCCTACAGAGGTTCCTCTTTTGTGCCCTGATGAGCACCAGGGGGCAGCCGCTGACAATTTGCAACAATTTCGTTTCTTTTCTACTCGACTTGTTCTTTGAAAGGCCATAATTTAATCGCTGATGTGACCATTGTCCACTTCCGGTCAAATCCCCCTAAACAATGCCCCGGTCCCCTCGACGAGGCTACCGAATTTCCCACACATATTTCGCATTCCTGGCTGCTTTGTTTAGAGGCCCCAGTCTCTTATTTTGGCCACAGGGGGCGCTGCGGCGCGGCGATCGAGGCGCCCCCGGTGCCAGTCGACGCGTCTACTCCCATTCTACGAACGCAGTCACGTGGCAAGTTCCAAACATGGAAAATAAACCAGATTTTATGTCAATTCCGAGCATATTTGGGCTATTTTGACGTTCCACGGCCGCTAGGGGGCTTAGGGCCGTTTCGAACGAGGCGGTCTCGCATGGAGGAAAGGGCCCAACTATCGGTCTACCCAAATTCCAAATTTGGCCCCAACACGAGGTGGCGAACGCTCGCAAATGTGTTATTACTGAGCATCGATTTTACGGTTTTTCGAAGTTTAAATGGAAATTGCTGACCAGGGGGCGCTAACATGGCCCTCGGACAATTCGCTGGTGTTTTCACCCCAACTGCTAATTGCTGATTAACGCAGAATTTATGTTTGGAAGGGAGCGAATGATTGGTGTTATCATCCTTGAGGAGAAAAATTAGCTGCGACTTTTAAGGTTGCTGCGTTAAGTCCGACGCATTTTATCAATTTTTCCCATTTTGCATTTTTCCCAAAAATATTTTTTTACGACTCAACTGCTGACGTTATCAGTTTGGAAACAATGCCAGACACTGGCCAAGGTCCCACTCTGTAGATGGCGATCAAAATATTTAAGTGTTTTCATAAATTTGACAGCGAGAATATGTTCCAAAGTATACATGTATATTTTTTTGTTGCACAGCGTCAACGCATTCACATGAAAATCGGCTGATTAAATCTTAAGGTTAGCTTTTCTGTAACTCGGTCTATCGCATATTTTAGCACATACAAAATATACATCCAGAAAAAATATATAATTTTTTTGTTGTAAATTAACGGTTGAGTTTATGAATTTGGAAACGAAGCTAAGCACTGGCGAAGTTCCCATTCTGTTGGTTGCGGCAAATGCATTCGAAGTTTACGAAATTGTTATAGCCAAAATATGTTTCGAAAGTTTATTTATATTTTTTGGCATTTTTCCCAAATATTTTTTTTATAAATCAACGGTTGAATTTATGAATTTATAGATGATGTTAAACAAGCACTGCAGAAGGTCCCATTCTGTAGATGGCAAAACTACATTGAAAGGTTTACTAATTTTCAAATGTGTTCCGAAATTATTTTTTTAAATATTTTCCAAACAATAATTTTTACGAAGTTGGAGACGATGCTACACTATGGCCAGGGTCCCATTCTACGGAATGCCATAACTATTTTTATAATTTTCTTAATTTTGACAGCGAAAATGTGTTCCGAAATTATGTTTTTAAAATATTTTCCAAAAAATAATTTTTACGAAGTTAGAAACGATGCTACTCTCTGGCCAGGGTCCCATTCTACGGAATGTGATATATATTTTTAATAATTTTCTTAATTTTGACAGCGAAAATATGTTCCGAAATTATTTTTTTAAATATTTTCCAAACAATCATTTTTACAAAGTTGGAAACGATGCTACGCACTGGCCAGGGTCCCATTCTACAGAATGTGATAAATATTTGTAAATTGTTTATAATTTTTAAAGCGAGAATATGTTCCGAAAATTTTGTAAATTTTTTTTCTTATTTTACACCGGCTGATAAAATGTTAAGATAAGCTCGGTGACTGCCGCAATTGCGTTTTCCACACCAAAATGGAGAAATTCCATCCGTTCTAACAATGGCATTAATTAAAATCTTGATAAAAAGTCGATAAAAAAGAACGAAACCAACTGCCCAAAAAACGCCTTATCTGAAGATTTGGAAGTCTTTATTTCGTCCACTTCCTGTTTGTTTTGTGTGGATTTCACCCCAGAATCTGGCCCAGGTGGTTCGGGGGTGATATGGCAGCTGTATACTATAGAACGCGCAAAAAAGGACTTCAAAAGGACCGACCCATGGCGGAAACTATACTTTCGAACTTTTTGCACAATGGAAAACACTGATCACCTTTTTGGCCAAATTCAACCAAATTCAACACCAGATAATCGACTATAAAAAGAACGCGCCATGAATGCAAATTATACACTCTCGGCACGATGTATACATGTATAATTTATGTATACTGCGGTTTTACATGTATACACGAACATTTTTCAAGAAAATATGATAGCATAAAGTAAATCAAAACGTTCTAAGTTTCAGCTGTATAATTTACATTTGTTAAACACTCACGGCACGCTGTATACATGTATAATTGATGTTATTTGTAAAATATATGCCCTATGCAAATATATTAACTATGCAGTTAATGTCTATAGCCTGTGCTGACATATTTCGCACGTGTTCTGGACGTGTTTCTTCCATTTTTCTTTGGTTATACAGTGCATGTATACAATGTATAATTTAGCCAGCACGTTTCCGGTCTGGTATCACTGGGCATGGTGACACGTTAAGTTTTTCTTCGTTTACACGTGGACATGCCCCGCAAATCAAATTTAACATTTCAACGATTCTAATGTATATTTTTATGTCTGAAGCAAAAATATACAAAAAAAAATCGCTAAATCAGGGCCTGGCATTTGGCTGGCAATAAAAGCGCGAATCAGCGATCAGCGAAAGCGCCGTAACGGCTGACGCCACGCGATATACAAAGTATATTTCCGTCCGCTAATTATACTATTGCATGTTTGGCATTTTCGAATCATGCGATTCGAGTTTCAATTATTTTTCGATTGTATACATTAATGCGATTCGTGAGTAAGCGCATCATGGCGCTGCTGTTCCACCCCACTAATGACAGTGTAGTGACGTCACACCCACAACCACTATATTTAACGGCCTGATAAATATGTTGGCTCTGATTTTTTAATCAGCCATTCCATAGCCTGTTTTTTGCATTTTTCATTTCTGCTGACAGATTTGGGTCTGCTACTTGCCAAACTCATATTTTTATGTCATAATACTGGGCGTCAGCTATACGCGCTGAAATTAAGACCGAATTATACACTCGGCACGCTGTATACACGTGTATATTTATGTATAATTTGCAGATTGATATGTAAGCACGACAATTTTTCAAGAATATATGATAGCATAAAAGTAAATATGCAAAATTTGTATACGTATACGTTCTAAATTTAACCAGTTCTAATTATACACTCACCGCGCTGAATATACATGTATATATTTATGCATATTGCATATTTATACGTATACACGAATAGTTTTCAAGAATACATGATAGCATATAAAAGTAAATATGCAAAAATATGATGTACATGTATACGTTCAAAATGTTACTAGTTCTAATTATGCACTGGCCACGCTGTATACATGTATATATGTATGTGTACTGCAGATTTATACGTATACACGAATAGTTTTCAAGAATATATGATAGCATAAAAGTAAATATGCAAAAATATGATGTATACAGTACGTTGCAAATTTTAGCAATTCTAATCATACACTCGGCACGCTGTATACAAGTATATATTTATGTATAAATTGCAGATTCATATGTATACACGAAATTTTTTCAAGAGAATATGATAGCATAAAAGTAAATATGCAAAAATATGATGCATACCTTCTAAATTTCAGCAGTTTCTACGCACAAATCGAAATTATACTGTATAATTTCATCGTATAATTCTCCTAAATACAAATTGATCAAATCCTCTCGCATTAATCCCTCGCTCGTCCAAAATTGATTAATGTAGATGGCACTGTGGTCGATTAGACACGCTGCCTGGTGACGTCACGAGTGATTCCATTGTATAACTGCTGCGTCATGAATAAAATTCCCCTCCACGAGGAAGGATAATGGAGGTCGTGACCTCATCAACGTGCCCCTATCGATATCACCAGCCCAGATTTTCAATTAAAACATAATGCAGGCTTCGCTGCTGGAAAATTGAGCACTACGGAATATGCCCCGCTACGAGCATGAAGGTGGGCTTCACCTAACGGCTCGCATAATCAACTTGTGCTTCTATTGGTTAGGTTAAGCATTGTTAGTTACATTTATTTTGTACACTGATTTATCATACGAAATATAGTGAAAGTTGAGGGATATAATAAGTCCATACATTCTATCAACAAACTTACTTATACAGACAGGTGATAGAAAAATATGCACTGTATACTGTATACAATTATATATTTAATCCATCAATATGCAAAACATTTACGTATAACATTTTTTCTTTAAAAATCGAGCTTTTATGACAAATGCATGGATTTATGAAATGTTGATCAACGAAAATGTTAACATCTATGTTAATATATATAATTTATAGAATTTAATATTATATAATATAATGTTAACATCTATGTTAATATATATAATTTATAGAATCTAATATTATATAATATAATGTTAACATCTATGTTAATATATATAATTTATAGAATTTAATATTATATAATATAGTGTTAACATTTAATATATAATTGTGTGCCATGCAAAACATATTATGGTCTGCATGGAATTACAGGGTGTCCTAATTCAATTTTTAAGATAATCATTAGTTCTTTTTAATAACTATATATTTTTTTGTGAAAAGCGCTGTAAAAGTGGCAGACGTTTTTAATTCTTGAAATAATTCGACCAATGGTCTTTTTGCAAAAAAAAATTCTGCGTAATGAGAAACCAATATTTACGAATTTTGATTGTCATCTCCGCGGGGGGTCGTGAGGGATTATCCCCAAATAGAGACGCTGGGATGGATCAGTTACAGAAATGAGTTGGAGTAAAATAATACCGAGTTTTTGCTCACCAATTCTGGTCGGTTAATCAATCAATCGAGGCGTTTTCTGACACGTCCCAGCCCCCCAATTACGACAACTTCCGGTTAACTTTAATCAGAGGACAGACAGGGTGTCCGAAAAATTTGCGAAACATTTTTCATCCATTTTGTCATCTTGTGTTTTGTGATGACTGTAACAGGGTTACCCAAGACCTGGAAAAGTCAAGGGAGTTGAAAAGTCCTGGAAAAATCATGGAAAGTCAGGGATGATTTATTCATTTTATAAAAGTCAGGGAAATTTTAAAATTTCTTGACACAAAATCAAGAAACTCAAGCTATCAATCAAAAAATTTAAATTTGAGCAAACTAACTTGAATTTGAAGCTTTTTATTAAAATATAAGCGATGAACAATAAATATAGCATTTGTTACATTTTTTTTAAAAACCTGGAAATGTCAGGGAAAAATCAGGGAAGTTGAATTTCTGGGAATGCCCTCAATAATTGAACGCCCCCTATGCATGTGGGTCCGAAAACGGGAAAATTTGTTTCGCAATTTTTCATAATTTTAAATTTACTAAGCCAAATATAGCATTTGTTATATTATTTTTAAAACCTGGAAATGTCAGGGGAAAATCAGGGAAATTTAAATTTAAGATTTAAAAATAACAGGGGTCCCCATACCTGAAAAAGTCAAGGGAGTTGGAAAGTCCTTGAAAAATCATGGAAAGTCAGGGATGATTTATTTATTTTATAAAAGTCAGGGAAATTTGACAAATTTATTGACACAGAATCAAGAAACTCAAGCTATCAATCAAAGCGAGATCATTTTTAATGACATTTTAAATTTGAACGAACTAATCTGGATTTGAAGCTTTTTATTAAAATATAAACTATGAACAATAAATATAGCATTTGTTATATTCAACATAACTGATGTCATATTTTCGCATTTTTAATGGCCAGGGACATTTTTTGAAACCCGGAAATGTCAGGAAAAATCTGGGAAGTTGAATTTCTGGGAATGCTCTCAATAATTGAACGCCCCCTATGCATGTTGGTCCGAAAAGAGAAAATTTGTTTAGCAATTTTTGATAATTTGCGAAGGGAAACAATCGAGGTGAGCCAAATGTTGATTAACATTTGATGAAAACATGCATTTTTGTCATAAAAGCTTGATTTTTAAAGAAAAAACAATGTTATTGGTAAATGTTTTGCATATTGATGGCTTTGGTCATATTGAAACACATCAAGCAATGAAAAAGGTGTTGTTGGAAAGTGCATTTTTGTAAAACTGGATGGCAAACTGATGATGTAAGCCACATAATTCAAACATTTTCAAAACCAAAAATAGGTGAAATTTTACGCAAAACTGGATGGCTAGTTGATGTTTCACACATAGTCAAAAATATTTGAGTTGATCAAAACGATTATCCAAATAACCAATGAGCTTGTGTCATAAATATTCAAATTTTTGCAAACCTGGTACAAAATTGGTACAAAATTTTAACAAAAGAATGATGTTTTAAGGAATGAACATGACTTCAAATTTTAAACATTTCGAAACAGTTATTGCTTTAAGAACAATGTTTTTTAAATCATACTAAAGTAAATGGCAGATGAGTATAAATTTGTTTCTAAACATTACAATATTGCCCAATGCATGTTTGCAGCCAAATTTGGGACAAAGTTTCAAGCAAATGTGCCAATCTGCATTGTGTCAGTATCACAAACTTTTACGTAAAACACTGCAAACTGCCAGTAATTTCAGTAAAGTCTTGCTATATTTTTGGTTAAGTTCATGGTGGGTGGTGGGGTGTTGCCTAATCCGTCAGATGATCCCCTTTCCGACCAATGGAACTCATCCCTTTGTGAGGTTAAAGTTAAGTGTCACTGTGTCACAACACTGCATTGTGGGTGCCATTGCCAGAGTGACAGACAGTGTGACTCCAAAATAGGGGAAATTTCAAAGGCTCTTTTGAAGCCAAAATGGCCGGCTAAGCTTAGGTTGTTTTGAAAGGAGGACAATAGGGGAGCCACTGTCGGCGTCACGTGTCATTAGGGCCACCGGTTCTTTTCACCCCCTTATCACACTTTCGAGTTTCTTTCACAAATGTTTCGAACGCTTTTGAACACTGCCATCAATGGCTTGACAATGGTCACTTTGGCTACTTGTCCGCCTTTGGTGCACATCCGGACAACTGAAGCTTGACCAGAAGCCACCGACTCTTGTAGAGCCATAAAATAGATAATCCATTTTAATTCATCACAGAAATCAGCAAAATAACATTTGAGTCATAGCAACTGGTATTTCAACCTATTGGTCCCGGAAATCATGCTCGAGTGGCCGCCACCATGTTGGGGCACTATATGGAAGTTTCTCTTTTTATGGAATTTAAAAGTTGGATGAACGAATCGCAAACAGGAACTTGCATCCTATTGGGAGTGGGCAGCGAAAGGGTCGTCATCTAGTGGCAGTCGAGTAAGCTCCCATGAAAGTAGGATACTTTCATCAAATAACATGGCGATGTTCGATAAAATCAGGCTCGTGGCCCAAACATTAATACGGAAAGCTTTAAATACCAACAAAGAGTATTATCGGGTACCACAAAGTTAGTCAAAACCGTTAAAATAATAAT